>JAGGCT020000870.1:7500-50000 GCA_017654935.2 Phymorhynchus buccinoides
TCCTTATCTGGGTACGCCGGATCTACTTCAGCAACAGCCGTGACAGATTTGTCAAGAAGTATCTGAAAATTCAGGGCGAGCTCAAACATAAGGCAGACAAAGTTCTGGCCAAGACGTTTTCTCAGGATTACCTCCGGGACGACGGGGTGTTCGTGCTGCGCCTGTTCGCCAACAACGCCAGTGACATCCTGCTGACGGAGCTGGTGCAGGTGCTGTGGAAAGTCTACCGGAACAAGCCGGAGGTCAAGGTCATGGCCGAATCCATCACCGAGAATGCCGAGGAACGTGCAAGGGAGGGGGATCACCTGGTGTAATGGAAGCGATTGAATAATGAATGCTACTGCATTGGAGAGAGACAGACAGACGAACATTCAGACACACACAGACAGAGCCACAATTATAGGCTCTCTCTGTTCTATGCGATTTTGTGGGGGTTTTTGGGGGTGTAATTGTTATGGTCGTCGTCGTTGTTGTTGTCGTCGTTGTTTTTTTCTGAAATTCTCCAAATGTACAGTGGAACCTCTCTTATACCCCCCCCCCCCCCTAAATAACACTCCCTCCCACTTAAGACCTACTTCTCTGAGACATTGCCCTTCTTTGTAAGCATAACAATTACTTCCCTTATACAACTCCCTCTCATTTAAGACCTTATTTGGGATGATTTTTCGAGGTATAAGAAAAGGGAGGTTCCACTGTATTACGAAAGATAGTATCTTTAAGACCGGTGCGTAGCCTTTTCTTTTTTTCTCTCGCGTCTCTTCTCTGTTTCCTCCATTTCATTTCTCTTTATGTCCTTTCGTGTGATGGTGTTGTAAGACCATAATTATTGTTTTGGTTTTGTTTCTTTGTTGTTGTTTTGTTGTTTTTTCTTCTTTCTTTCTTTTTTGTTTTGGGGTGGTGGAGGTGGTGGGGGTTTTTTGTTAGCTTGTTTGTAGCCTGTGTTTTGCAATACCGGCAAGTTCGAACAAGAGGCAAAGCCTTCAAGGCTCACTCGAACAGGCACATGTGGGACAACAACAAAGAAAGATTAAGGAGGGTGTCTAAAGTACAATCAATCAATCAAATCATCTTTATTATCTCATAACTGAGAAATTGCAGCCAGGTGCACATAAGAAAAACAACAATAAACACATTTATCAACAACAATTAAAGAATATAAACAAATAACTAATAACACTGCAATATTGTAATTAACAAACTGGACGAATACAAACAATTACTCCAGTAAAAGCAGAACACTTTTTTTAAAATACATTTAAAATACATTTTAAATCAAGACATAATCATGCAGCAATAATAGTACCTACACCATCTCTACACAGACAATTTAGTCAAGGACATACACAGCAGTAATCTATTGTAGAACAAGGGGACTACAAATAGGCTTGCACAAATTCAATTCCAAGGAGATGGACAGGCTGCTCAGCAAAACAATCAGTCGATGCAGTGCATTAAGAGTTCAACAGATGAATTGATTTTGGTAAGAAAGTTTTCTGTGCTCTTATTTTCAGTTTTAGAGTTCTGTATCGACGGTCCGATGGCAACACTTCATAATATTGCCAATAAAATGTTAAAAGTACAAATGAAACTATCGTTAATGGATGCAACTTAAAAATTTTTAAAAAAAGTGCCCGTGCCGAGAATCGGACCCGGAAGCATTGGCATGACAGACAGACTACCAATGAGCTATCGAGGCTTTCAGTGTTGATGAGTTTCTAACCCACTAGTCTAAAATGTTATCTGTTTGCTATCTGTTTACATTGTTGTTTTAAGTATTTAATTTTTCAAATCATTATTGTTTGAAAGCCTGCATAAACATCAATATGTGTGCAAAGTTTGAACAATGTATGCCTTCTATTTCCCGAGAAAATGCCAGTGTTAAAGTTTGGAGATTAGACCAGACCACACACGACGCAACACACACACACACACACACACACACACACACACACACACACACACACACACACACACACACACACCGAACAACTATCATACGATAGACTTCGTTAACACGAGTGAGCCAAAAATAGCTAGTTCAGGCCAATACTTTTACCGTTGTAAAATAAAGGTAATCATCATCACTCGATAACATTATCTTCGTGGATTGTTTTTTTGTTTCCCGCGTGTTTTCCACAATTCTTTCTCTCTTTCGTGTCAGCTTTCTCAGTGTTTATTTCTTCTTTCTCTCCACCCCCCCCTCACCCCCCCCCCCTCTCTCTCTCTCTCTCTCTCTCTCTCTCTCTCTCTCTCTCTCTCTCTCTCTCTCTCTCTCTCTCTCTCTGCCTCTCTCTCTCCCTATCTCTGTTTCTCTCTTGTATGTCTATGAGTGCGTAGCGCTCGCACGCACACACACACACACACACTCTCTCTCTCTCTCTCTCTCTCTCTCTCTCTCTCTCTCTCTCTCTCTCTCTCTCTCTCTCTCTCTCTCTCTCTCTCTCTCTCCATTCAGTTCGATTTCCCCGTCGAACTGGAAAGAAAAGGCGAGGCTGGGTATCGAAGAACACCAGTCACTCTCGCATTGAATTGGCAGGCGAACGTCTTGACCATCCCGCCAACTTTCTTCCTTTGGGTTGATTGACGTCACTATTGGGATATGGGGGGATTATGTGATTCAATTAGTAGGGGAAGACGGGGTAAAAAGCGCATGGGCGGGTAAGAAGCCCACCCCAATTATCTCATGAAATGAAGCAAATTTCAGTCTCATTTTGCCCATGAGACGAGCGTTAATGTCTAGCATTCGTCTCATGGGCAAATTTGACTGAAGTTTTCTTTATTTCATGAGATAATTGGGGTGGGCTTCTTACCCGCCCATGCGCTTTTTACCCCGTCTTCCCCTATCTTTTAACAATTAGCGTTGCCCCCCCCCAAAAAAAAAAAAAAAAAAATTGAACTCGTACTCGTGGGTGTGTTGCTGATTTTCACCATGGTCTGTTTTTGTAGTTTAGGCTCTTGAAAATGAAATACGTCTTTTATCTCCTCGCAGTATAGGCAACTGTGGATCTGGCCTTCGGACAACCTCTCTGTACTTCAGAACAATGGAAATACTCGTTTCGCTGGTTACAACGCGGTGCAGCCAGAAGGCTTTCCTACACTCAGCTCAATACTTTGGCTCTCTTTTGACGCCATCTTTTGTTGGCGGCCTGTATCCCGGAGGGGATGCATGGCTAAACTAACTAACAACCCATATAATAATAATAATAATAATTGTACATTTATATAGCGCTTTACCTCAGATGAGCCCAAAGCGCTTTACAATCAATGATTCATCAACAGACAGCAAAAACAGCATTAACCAGCAACAGCGCATATATATACAAAGCAACTCTCTCTCTCTCTCTCTCTCTCTCTCTCTCTCTCTCTCTCTCTCTCTCTCTCTCTCTCTCTCTCTCTCTAACACACACACACACACACACACACACACACACACACACACACACACACACACACACACACACACACACATAAACACACATATTTATCGACGCCAACTCGTTCATACCCCATTCGGTAAGCCACAGCAACCGAGCCGCATGGACTTACTGCGAGGAGATCGGGGTTTTCACGTTTTCACGGAGCTTTATTGTCCTCCGCCCAACAAGTGGAAGAGGGGGCTGGGTGAAAAGTGAAATGTTGTAGCCTGCCGATCATACCCCCCCCCCCCCTCCCCCTTTTTTTTGGTGTGTGTGTGTGTTAGGTTAAAGTGTTCCCCCCGATCGCCGTCATTTTGGATTTGTTTACTCGCGTTGTTTTCACTAGAGAACGAGAAACGAACACTCACGTTCGTTGTTTTCACCAACGAAACGCCCCGTCATCACTTAATTGACCCGAATCATTCGCCCACCTTTAATTTAAGGGCCAGCCACACGTCCACTAAAACCATACAACTGTACGATACGATTCGATCATGTGGTCTCCAAGAACAAATGTGATTCGCGCTTCTAGATCACGTGTCGAATAATATCGTACAGTCGTGCGATTTTAGCTGGCGTGTGGCTGACCAATAATTACAAAAAGGAAGATGTCGTATCTCTGGTGAAACGAAAAAGCTGTCCGAAGTTGGTGAAGCGTGAAGGTGACAAACTCACAATTCATGCGCTTGTGTGAGTTAGGTGACACTAGTGGTAACAATGATAGGTGGGGTGTTATGATAAATAAGTACCTGTCATTAAATATCTACCTCTCGCATGCGAACTGTACCCATCTAACCCTAACCCTATCCCTAACCCTAACCCTATCCCTAACCACGGAAAGAACCAAAAAATAGAGCAGGAGGGTGTAAATCTACATATTTGCCGATAAATCGATGTACAAGTCCATAAATCCATAATCCGTAAAATTCACAATGGCGGACAAACAAACGATTCTGATTGGCTACGCTAGGACTACTTCCGGTTAGGACTACTTATCTCATAGAGTAAAAATACACCGCCACAGGGGTATTGTTGAAGCTTCTATACTTGTAATGTGTGTGTGTGTGTGTGTGTGTGTGTGTGTGTTCGTGTAAGATTGTCAGTGTGTGTGTGTGTGTGATTAAAGAGAGAGCATGAGAGAGAGAGAGAGAGAGAGAGAGAGAGAGAGAGAGAGAGAGAGAGAGAGAGAGAGAGAGAGAGAGAGAGAGAGAGAGAGAGGCAGTGTATTTGTGAACTTGTAGCCTAGGCTACATGTACAGTGACGCAAGAGATATACGCAAGAGGTTTAGATAACAATAACTACATAACAGATTTAGATAGGGATTGTGGCGATAGAACATACACAGATGTAGGCTATACTTGAACAGAGATTAATAAAAATTCGCTTGGCATTCAGATTTAAGTGTTTAAATGATCATTATGTGCCACAAAAATCACTGTTATTATGGTACGGAAATAATAGTTAGTGATTGTTCTTTCACAGACGCAAGCTTTTCACTTCCCCAAAAATGGCCGACGACCAAGCCTCTCCCTCCTCTCTGGCCCAAGCAACAGCTGCCTGGACAGGAAGGGAGGGGTGGAACTCTAGTTTTATTTGTTAGAAACTATGGATTTATCAACCACAATATTATAAGTTTATTCTGTTATTTCGCAGGGAGCCTCAAAATAGAAGACGGCCACGCTCAATTCCCATGCTAGAAGCGATTAGCAAAAAACGGATAGATGCTATGAAAATGCTGCATGAGGTATGCCCTGCATTGCTGGACTCTATCCCTCTGTTTGATGACTCTTCAGATCTGATTTTTGATTTGCCCACCACTTCCAAATCAGCCCCAAATATGCCCGTCATTTTCCAGGCACCTAGTCTTCAACAGTCCGATAATCAAAACGTGAGAGGGTCATCTGTCACTCACATACCTTCTTTCTGCCTGTCGCGAGCCAGCTCCATGCCACACTGTTCTAGTAGTTCCCATTCTTTGTCAACATCATCGTCCTTATTGAGAAATACATATACAGACGAATGTTCTTACGAACGAACGTCGATGCTTCTGGATAGCATTATCAAATCAGAATCAAAAGACATACTCGCTTTTGTTCTCCATAATCACGTTGATGTTTACCAAGAGTCTAAACAACTGTATGCTCACACCTTCAATATCGCTACCACAGAACAAAGTATCCTCAAACTTGTTAACGCGTATGATGAATTCTGCTCTGCTAAAACATTCCTAATGACTACACATAGCATGCAAGGTCCTCACTCTAAAGCTGTTGCAAAGATCTTGGAGTTCACAAGTGACGACTTGGGAAACAAACATCTGTTCTTGAATTCTGATTATGAGAATCCTGTCAATATCTGTATTCGCAGAAATAATCCAGACGTCCTCCAATACCTTTTGTATCAAACACTGTGGCGCCATTTCGTTCCACAATACGAGAGAAATGCTTCATGCGTTCAGAACGGTGCGTGGTTCCTACACTGTGCCGCTCTCATGGGTCATCCTCGTTTAGTGTACCTCGTCCTCCGTGGTCAGTTCATTCCTCAATGTTTGCTTCCTTCTTTTACCAATGTGGACCTGTCGTCCTCCAGCAGCCACAATATTTCTCAATCAGAAAGTTATGAAGGACCCAAAAGCATCCGTGCACCTTTAATGATTAATGAGACTGAGGAAATGGAAGAAGCCAGCGGTAGACACGACTATGTCTATGAATATTCTGAAGACAGCAATTCAAGAGAGGTAGAAGTACGAAGTCCTATATCTCAGGGTTGCATCGCTTTTTCCAAAATGCATAACCATGACAGAAATATCGAAAGTGGTTGTGCCATTGCTTCCATGTCAGCCCCACTGTTGGCAATTTCGCGATCAACATATGCCTGTAGCTTACAGCGATCTCAGGACAAGTCCTCAACTGGACACGTAGCCCAATTCGATCAATCACTGCAGCAGCCTGTGACCCCAATCCTACAATCTCCGTCAGTTCGGTACATTGATCCCAACATGTTGCTGCCCTTTTACCTTCCAATAATAGACAATTTATTAATAAAGTATGGCACAACAGTCAGTTGGCTCCCCTTCACTTGGCTTGCTGGCGCTGTGACCCCGATTCCATTGAGGTGCTGCTGAATCATGGCGCTGATGTGAACCTGCTCACAGAGCCTCTGAACAGTCCAGGAACTTTCCGAAGAGCCAGCATGGACTCAATACCCAGCTACAGTAGTTCTGAATCTGTTCACCCACTGACCGCAAACTCTAGTGGTTCTGATTATTCCAATGAGCTTTACAGCACGGAAAGCATTGTTCGAAAAATGAACTTTCGTAGTGAGGGTTATGATCTGTCGCCTCTCTTCATGCTGGTTTTGGGAATGCGATCACCACATTCTTCGTACTCATTTGATCTCGGGAAACACTTCGGGTTCGTTCTGCCCACCTTACCTGAACCAGAAGCCGCACAAACGCCACCACTCAACGAGCAAACCATTAGAAAAGCTGTTGAGGCGTCGAGACTGCTTTTAAACGCTGGATGCGATGTCAACGCTCAATCCATTTTCCTTGGGACAACAGTGAGGTATTGTAGCTTACAATGTGCCATGAAAGCAAATATTCACCTTAAAAATATTTCCGTTCTTTCTTTATTTGTATGCGTATATCAAAGAATGATTGAATGGATTTGATGCATAATAATTTTGTTGGAAAATGGGCCTCTTATATACCTACTTTTAACATCGCTCACTAAAGCAATAAGTTGTAATTTTTCCCTTTTACCTGGGATACATGTTTGCTCGCTTATCGTGTCATTATCCAATCAGACCCAGCGTAGTTTATTTTGGACTAATGATTCATTTTGCTGATAGCGTTATTAGACTTAAGCGCATCTCCATCTATTTTTCTTTTTTATGTGTATGTTATTGACTTAAGCATGCACAATCATTCTCTTTCTTTTTATCTTGTACATTACATGTATATCGGTTGTTTAACTGTTATATTGATCACGTGCTATGCTTTTCTTTCAGGGCTCTAGAATTCCTCCTGAGGCCCAATAAACGAATGCAGTTCCATCCGCGCAACCTCCGTAGTGTCAGTGACTCAGCCTGCCTTTACATGCCTGAAGCTTTGCTCAGTGTCAGCTGGGGACTGCTAAAACACGGAGCCAGGCTTGGAAATCAATTCTCAGTTTCTTTAGAATGGAACCTTCATCGCATGGACTGGTTAGACCTACTTCAGGAAGACGAAACTCTGCAGAAAAGATTTCTCCACATGACAATCTTCCTGGGTCTCTTCCCACCCTTGGATCCCGCCATAGCGATCAGGTTAAATCTGCAACGTTCTGGGATTAAGCTTAGCGTCTCTTCAGGAAGCGACGGGTCACAAGCAGGTGCGCATTCTTCTACTGCTTGCACGGATCTCCGACAACTACATGCGTCTTCCGTCCCCTCGATGAGTAACGGACAATTTTACTTAAATGCATTCAATGTGGTAGCGGGACTGAACACGAATCAGGACTCTCGCGCAGGTTCGTCCCAAGGGACATCCTCATCAGACTTCAGTAATTCTTCTCAGCCACTGTTGCCCCAGTCCCAATCACTTATTGATCATCAATCGAACGATACGCTTCGTCGTCAAGATTTGGGGATGTCCTCATCAGACCCTTTACCAAGAGTCACAACTTCTCTTCAAAATCCTTGTGAGATGAAATCCCGCTCTTGTCACAGCTTAGCCACCAGCAGAAGTGTTTTAGTGAAAGGGTACAAACGTCAGCGGGAATGTTTGGCCAAGTTTGTTCATGACGTGATCCTTTTGTCCAGCTCACTGTCCGTTAGGAAGTTGATCTTTGATTTTGTTTGTCTGTCTGACCTGCACGTACTGACGAGCATTCATACATGTAGATGGTTCTCTGGAGGACCTTCAGGAGGCGTCGCACCAGGCTCAGTTCAGAAGCTTGCAGCACTCCTGTAAACTGGTCATCTTGTGGGCCCTTGGGTGGCAACCCTCCAGCATTCTTCGTCTCCCATTGCCCAGTCCTCTCAAAGAGTACCTCATGGAATGTGAAGGTTTAGAATAACAAATAAGATTGCAAGTTTTCATCTGAGTTTCGAGTGCAAATACAATTTGGCTCGCTTCTATCTTTATTAGGCCTACATTCCTTATCATCTTTTCTTCTTATTAGTTGTTTCCAAACAAATCCTTACAGATTCACATAATCAGTTGCTAAAATATTTGTTTTCCATTTCACACAATATGTTGAAAGCCATAATTTGATGTCTGATTTTCTTTTACTGTCATGTTTACCAATGAATCGATAACGTGTTTTTAAAGACATAATGAGTCTCCGTTTGATTTCAAGACCAATAAAACTACCAACCACATGGCGAGTCTTATAACGTACTTCTTGAAGTAAACCTGTCTTTAACTATATGCATTTACACACACAATGATATGCACACAGATACACACGCACGCGCGCACAGACACGCGCGCGCACGAGAGAGGAGAGAGAGAGAGAGAGAGAGAGAGAGAGAGAGAGAGAGAGAGAGAGAGAGAGAGAGAGAGAGAGAGAGAGAGAGAGAGAGAGAGAGAGAGAGAGAGAGAGAGAGAGAGAGAGAGACAGACAGAGAGAGAGACAGACAGAGAGAGAGACCGAGACAGAGACAGAGATAGAAACACGGGGAGACAGACATAATACAAATATTTTTTATTGAGGGTAAAAAAAGCTATGAGCTTTATACACCTTGTCCTCACCCCTGACTATAATCATAGGCCTACTGGTGTGCACTAATCAAGTACATGTAGGCCCTATGTCATTAAAACATAATAGAAAGTGACAAGAGAGAGAAGAGGCGGAGTTTGAAGGAGGGTATTAAGAAAAAGTTGGGAGATGTATGAACAGCAGCAGCTAACAGTGTCTGGTTGTGAATTAACACTGGTAGGCCTACAACAAGTCTTTTATTCACTCACTTAAGAGAACATAATATAACTGTAAGATATACTGCAATGTTTTTGCTTTAACAAATGGCACAGATCCAAAACACACAAAGTAGCAGTGAAAAATATATAAGGACATTTAAAAGATAACAGTTTCTACATAGAAAAGTCCGTTTAACGTTCTCTGGCATGGAACAGGCGCATGTGGTACATTAATAGATGCAAAGATGATACTTGAGGTACTGCAATACATGTACCAGGAAAGTCCCGATGGTTTTTAAGTATGAAGATCTTGTGAAGTTCATGCGAATGTTTTATTTTTTTTAACTAAAATTTTGAAGGGAGCGGGTGGTTGACATTAACATGATAAAACAACAACAATCTCTGCCTATTTCAGAATTAATTCTACATCTGATGGATTGACAAAACTCAACGGGCAGAAGTGTCAGGTACTTTGCTGCCCTTATTCCTATACAAGTTGCAGAACATACGCTGCACAGTTCTACGAAATTTTGTGCCAAACGTGTAGTAAAAGAAGAAATTTACTGAAGAGTTAACGTAAGTAAGCAGCTGCTGCATAGTGATCAACAAGTAGTAGGTGTTGTAATACTTCCCACTGAGACTCAGGTCCGGGAAGAAAGGAAGCAAGGTGTGAAACACCAGAGGGGGAGTTGTGCACACCACAAAGAGAACGTTCGTGGCGATCAACATCCGGGTCAGCGTGATGTCCTTTGACGCAGTTCCGCTGGAAACCTCTACTGACGACGACTTGTCACGCCACTCCTTCATCTGGCGCAATTTAAGTATCATCACAACAGTAGAAACAGAGACCCCGATAACGTACAGTCCTGGCAAGAAAATTCCGAATAAGATGCCATCCAAGGCATCAACGAGATTTTTGTTATCGAAGTAAAACTGACTCGGATAAATCGCGTCAGTTGTCATACCAATCAAAGGATCAAACATGCAAACCACCTGCCACCGAGTAGCGATGACGTAATGTCCAGCAAAGATGATCACGTGACCAAGAGTGACAACACCGGCCGTGGTTTTGAGCCGTATGATGTTCTGGGCTTTCAGAGGATTTACCACACAGAGACAGCGTTCGAAGGCGATGAGAGTTGTCATGAATCCTGAGATGTAGATGAAGCCTGCCAGAGAATGGATCATGCTGTTGATGCTGACTTTAGTAACTACAAGTTTATACGGGGTGTTAGTGACTGCGGCAATCAGACGGTCCAGTTGCCATTCAAAATGCCCAGTCACAACAATGAAATCCGCCAGTGACAAGAGAAACAAACACAGGTTGATTCTCTCCCTGATCCCGTGTCTCCAGAACACAACCATGTTCACACTGTTGAGTGGGGCGGACAATAGAAAGAAAAGAGGCAACAGAAAAACGTCCAGCACATTTCTGAAGTTCTGAATGGTTTCGCGCGACACCAGGTCTTCTGGGTTGTTCCAAGGGGCATGTGTAGAAAAGGGAAAAACCACACATCCGCTAGGAAAAGCGATCATCCCGGTGCTGTTGTCTGAAGATGCATTGAGGGTGACATGATTGAACCACCCATGTGATTGTGAAGTCTGCATGCCCAACATATTGTTAGTGCTGGTTTGGGTGTTCAAAGTCCTGAAATAAGTTAGCAGAAAATTAGTTGTTGTTTTCTATATGCAAACTGATTGTGATTTAATATTAAATTGTAAGGACTCATGTCAAAGCCACGAGGGCGCGGTATAAGCTTTTGTGTCTCTTGCATCCACACAAAACCTTTTTTGTCATAAGTCAAAGAACACACAGTATTTAGAGTGAGAGTTGGCAACTTTATTTAAGTGCCAAATAAAATGTTATTTTATGAGACATAACATTGTTTTCTATTGCATAACAACAAATAATTAGCATACAACTAATTAATAAATCACATTCACAAGAAAACGATTTTACTTGTAATGTCGTAAGATTGAAGTTGCGTAACAATCATCAGATTATGGCATTGATATAGTGTTTAATCAATGCATAAATATAGACTTATTTGGTAGATAATTAATTAGCTTAATAACGTAATTGCAAAAACTTAATACTTCGGAATTTACAGACACATTGGTACATTTTACATAATGCAAAAACAAGAAATTTTGAAATGTTCTTATTCTTGGAAGCATTTTATTTTAAGAGTGTGGGGCTGACCGCCACAGCTGGCAGAAGAACACTTCTGACAGCAGACCCACACAATAAGGTTTTTTGTTTTAGCTTGTTGCTCTGTCTTCTTTTGTGACGACTTACGTTTTGAATTGAATAAAAATTTGTTTGAACCAAAGCCACATCTACGAAAACGATGGTAAAGACAATGTTTTAGAGTCTAAACCAGTGTATGCAAAATGCCTAATCAGGAGATGTAGGCCCTATTTTCAGAACGTTTGATGCCTGAAACGAGGATGGGAGGGGTGGGGTGGGGGGTGCAAGATTTTGAAGGAAGTATGCCTATAGAAAGACTAACATAAATTTGCATGCTATAGGCCAACTTAAATTTAGATACACACAGAAAAACATAACAATGTCACGATTCTGGTTTTCAATTTGAATCGGTCAGGCAACTGTCATTTTACTGGCTTAAATGGCCCCAAGCTTAAAACTTTTGACACAGTGTCCGAATCCTTTAAAAATTGTCTTGGAACTCATTTCAAAGTCTGCTCCCAAGTGCAGTTATCTTGACCCAATCCCCACCTCCCTCACCAAACAGAATATTACTGATCTTGTCCAAGCTAGTTCTCACGAGAATTATAAACTCTTCTCTGGCCACAGGCTCGATCTGTCCCCAACTGCTTTAAATATGCTCTGGCAGTTCCTCTTCTAAAAAAAATGGTCTCTGCCCCGATGAATATAAAAACTTCAGACCCGTTTCTCACCTTCCCTTTCTCTCCAAACTCCTCGAAAAAGTTGTCCCTGTTCATGAAACGAACCAGTCTGCATACAGACAAAATCACAGCACCTAAACGGCGTTACCTTGCGTGACTGACAGTCTCCTACGGTCTGCTGACAACAACTAGCATCGCTCCTTACTTTGCTTGATCTTAGTGCCGCGTTTGACACTATCCCCAACAACATTCTGTTAAAGAGACTGTCGGTATATTTTTGGTATTACGGACACCGTGTTGGAATAGTTTTGGTCGTACATGACTAGCCAAACACAATCTGTGTCTGTTGGTGGCAAGGTCTCCTCTCCTCTTCCCCTGGAGTTTGGTGTCCCCCCGGGCTCTGTTCTGGGGCCCCTTCTCTTCTCTCTGTATATCCAGCCTCTTTCCACGGTCATTGAAGAACACGGGATTCCTCATCAGAAATTCGCGGATGACACTCAGCTACATGATGCTGCTGAACCTGCTGCTTTCGAAGTTTTGGTCTCTGATTTTGAACTGTGTTTCCGATGTGTTAAATCACGGATGCTTAGCAACAAGCTCAAACTAAATTATAAGAAAACTGAAGCTCTGTTGGCAGCACCTCGCCCAGTTCTTGGTTGTATCTCTGTGAAATCCGTCCAAGCTGGAGCCAACACAATTCTTTTTGAAGACAGTGTGAAGGATCTGGGTGTCCACTTGGATAGTACTCTGTCTATATGGACGTCCAGATCGGTCACCTGTGTCGTTTGGTCTATTTGGCTTTGAGAAAGATCGCGTCGATTCGCTTATATCTTACACAGGAATATATACTGCCCAATTAATTAAATTTGTTCACTCGTCATGTTAAAACTCGATTACTGCAACAGCATTCTCGCTGGTCTTCCCATTATCGCTTATATAAACCGACTTCAGAAGAATGCCGCCAGACTTGTTTTTCGAAAATCCCAAAGAACCCATACTACACCTCTGTTAATAAAACTACATTGGCTTCCCATTCAGGCTCGCATTGAATACAAATTAGCAACACTCGCCTTCCACCACTTCGATGATTCCCTACCTGCTTATCTTTCCAAAACACTTGTCACCTATCAACCTCCTTCTCGCACTCTCCACTCTAGCACTGCATGACAGGCTTCTCAAGGTTCCCCGCACGAAATAAGCTGTAAAGACTCAAAATATGATGCTTAAATCAAAATGACCACTGGTCATTGTCACTGACCACTGGTCATTTTCAATGTACAAGGTACAGTAGTACTCGTGATACACTAATAAGCTGTTAAATAGTGAAAATGTTGAATTTATGTCGAAGTGACCACTGGTCAGTGACAGCTAGTGACCACTGGTCATCTGCATTATACAAGTGCATAAATTATCTGGTGACAGGAACTAAACTGTTAAGAATCAAAATTTTATTTTTAAGTCAAAATGACCACTGGTCATGATCATTGTCACCGACCACTGGTCTTCTACAAACAAGTGACCACATCCTACAGTCATGTCCACTGTTCAAAGAAAAAAGACCTGGCCAGACCACGTCTCGGTGGCCCAGAAGCTCTTTGTCGGAAGACTGGAGGACCTGCAACATACGGCCGCCTTCATATTGGATGCTGGGGTGTCCCTCTGACGTACGAGAAGAAAAAAGAAGGTATGATAGTACTAACGACACACTTATAAGCAGTTAAATAGTGAAAATGTGGAATTGACGTCAAAGTGACCATTGGTCATTGTCACTGACCACTGGTTATTTACATTGAACAAGGTACAAACATCACCAGACTGCCGTAGTTTTGTCAAGCAGGTTCCATCCCAGTCGTTAACGTCCCCCTCTGTTCTCTCTCTCAGAGTCAGACTTCACTTGCATGTTCCCTTCATTATCCTATATTAAAAACAACCTTTCCCAAAATTCCAAATTGTTACATTTTGGGAAATTATTGCATTTGGGGCTTTAACAATGCACAAGCGTATGCCTTCTGTTTCTGGATGCTAATTTGTGCGTCATTTTCTAATAGTGAAAAAGCACCATTTGGTGAGCGTCATTTCGTCTTCTTTTGCTCGATTACACCACCTTTAACATTGAATATTATTTTATTAAAACTACTTCTTTATCATAACAGTCTTGCCGGAATAGCATCTGCGCGCCCCCTCTTCTGTCTGGCAGCCATGGTCGGAAACGACTGACTGGCATACAAAAAATAGATGTATGTATGATTGGGTGTAAGAAGTATGGGTGGGAAAAGACCTAGCGTGGGAAAAGTGCGGTAACCGTAGTAGGCCTAGTAGTAGTAGCCCTCATTGAATCTCTTTGTCATGGGCTAACATAGAGAAATATAAAAAAATATTGGCAGCTCCACTGACAAAAATGTTGATGCACGCACGTGTGCCACACACATACGCGTGCGCGCACACACACACGCGCGCGCGCGCACGCACATAAGGATAGGTGGTAAACAGTCAACCTCGCTGATCACAGTTTGGAAGAATAATTCATTGTTCTTTTTTTTTTAGGTGTCCACAAAAATGGCCTTCTCTGCCTACTAAGTGTCTCATTATCTGTTTGTCACACATACTAATACACACACACACACACACACACACACACAGAGGAATGAGTCGCGTGTGCTCGCTTGTTCACATTCAGTAAATGTACATGTGCGCATACATAGGCCTTTGCATTGTGGTAACATGATTAATTTTAGACACTGTAATTGCAACTTAATTGATCATACCAATGCATTTATTTTCCAGAAGGATAACGCATGTGAGTGAGAGAGTGACAACTTCTGAATTTAGCGTTGAAAATCAATGTTTCCAGAATGCGCATCGATTTTGTTACGTCAAAACTTCGTTGTTGTTTTTATTATTAAACTTGTAAAAGTTAATTACTAGGCTAATTGGAATTTTTCTTATTGTTATGGATTTTGTTTTGTGGCTTTGAGTTTAACAGCAAAGTTGATAGACTGTCAAGATGTGCAATGACATAATTATGTAGGCCCATAATTAAATCATTTGAGGCACGATTGGACAAACTATGGCGCAACGAGCCTTTCAAATATAATACAGAAGAACCCAACGCGAGTTTTCAACTGGGAGCCGACGTCAGAGGCCGAGGAAGGCCTATTGTCGGAAGAATTCCTGTGATAATTATGCTCTTTGGTCACCCCCTAAAGTGTGTGCAATTACTTCTATAGAACGAAGCTGGCCACCACTACAAAAGATGTGTGTAGGTTGTCCTTTCAAAGATGACACCGTGCATATATCCTCAAGCGTGTGTGTGTGTGTATGACTGTGTGCTCGAGTATAATTTAAGTGCATGTACATTTTGACGATTTTTTGGACAATGACCTATCAAAATTGCTTTCGTCATATTGTTTTTGCGTCTGTCAGGACAATTGTCCTACTGTCACAGTTGAAGCGGACTACTGTCCTGTTGTTTTTGCAATCAAAGGGACATGCCATTCCCATATATATATATATATATATATCTCTTTCTCTCTGGTTGGCTTAACGTCTAATTAGGTGTAGCCTCTTATAGACAGTTATGAGAATTAAAGATCCCTTTTCTTATTTTTTAGGAGTTTCCCTCCCTCTCTCTCTCATCTCCCCTATCACCAGTCAGTGTTGAGTAATGATGCACCCTTTTCCGACTGGACTGGGTTTACTGCAGGGTTAGAGCAACAAAGCAAGATTGTGAAGATAGTGGTAAATGCGTCTAGACTGGGGAAAAAAACCTGTTAGCAGTATTTAGAAGTAGGCTACTACTGATGATATATTGTTCTATTACAGGAGAACGTTTTGCTTCAAGAGGCTGGTGGTGGTGTTAATTTCCATAGCTGTGGCTAATTACGGCTTAGTTTTGTGCCTGGAATCTTCCACCTCATTTCAACACCTCTTTCCAATACCACTCGCTCTTTCTTTCCGCTTAATCCTCTTCACCAATAGGCTTAGCTTAATTCATACCTTTTCATCACTTTCACAACGCATGCTTGTCACTAGCCAGCTATGTCATTGAAAAGAAATTGTAAGCTCATGAAAATCAATAATAATGGAGATCTTAGTTTGAGAGAAATATTGAACAATGCGAGTCTTTGTACTAATGAAATGAAGTATCAATGAGAACAACAGTGAAAGAGAAGCTTCAGCAGCCTCAACAAATAAGACAAATCTTGACCGAATGCAGTTTAGTTTTGGATCATATCACTCAGTTACATAAGCCTTGAACTTAGTTGAAGTGAGTATTGTTTTGATATTTTTAAGAACGTTAAATTATCTCGTAGTGCGGATCGCAGGTAAGAGAGAGAGAGAGAGAGAGAGAGAGAGAGAGAGAGAGAGAGAGAGAGTCCTCTCCTTTGTGGTTGAAAACTAAAGTGGTACAGTATTATGTTTGCTATTGGTGATGCGTTCGTCATTTGAATAAACCAGTGTGTTACAACTGAAAAATAATGTCGATGAACTCTTGAAAGAGCCCTGCTTGACTATTGACATTTAATGACTAAAAAAACCCACCGATTCACAGCTAAAAATCTGAGGAACTTATATCACTCAGTAAACCATTACAATTTAGTTAGTCGACATGCGTGTGCATCCAGGTCAGACACTCAGGCTAGAGACTTTTTTCGCTTTAAAAAAAGAGCACACATTTTGCACTAACAAAAACTGCTTCTTTTTTTTAACCTTGAAGCATAATTTAGAATCATTCTGTCTTGACCATGACTAGAAGAGTTTGCAACATATAGCATCTACAGTTTACTAAGGCTAAGAATTTTTTAAAAATACACTTGGGCGTTGCATTACTTATAAAAATAACGCGTTTGATTCATCACATCCACAGCATGGCACTGTAGAAGAAACACAACAAAACATTGCAATTCTTAAAAGATAGGAGTTTGAGATAAATCCACACAATGTGTTTGAAACCAAAGTTTAAGAGCCGTTTGGCTAAATGAAAACAAAGGTTTTCCGTCTTCAACGATTAGTGCCTTTCTTCTTGCAGTCATGTCCATGATCGTCATATTGGAGATTTGTGTAAGACTAAGAGCATGTTTTGTGTAAGACTAAGAGCATGTGGGTTGATGATTTTCTACAGTAGTGGAAAATCATGATACAGTTTTGTCTTTTGTAGAAGACGATGACTCTCAAACTATGGGGCATTTCATTATGATTTGCACTGGCTCTAGTGCTGCAGCCAAAGGGATTGGTTGACCTTTGGGGACCTTCCCTGACAGCTGTCCTCAAATCTCTTTGGCTTTGAGTGGGGGATGTACCGTAGGCAAGACACCACTATAAACAAATTCTAGCCCATCCCACCAGAATAGCATCTGCCTGACTGCTATCTGGCAGCCATGGTTGGAAACAACTGACTGGCATACATACAAAAAATATACATGGGTGATGAACAGTGTGGAGTGGTGATCGAATCGATGGTCACACTAAAGGGTTGACTAGAGAATATTGATTGCAAATTAACATTGTATTCTCCCAGGAGGCTTCCATTGCATCTTTTACTTTCAAGCTATCGTCAGCTTCTTCGCCCCCCAGACCCCCTCCCCCTTTCAGCCTGACAACTCCTAGAAGGCTTGCTATGCTCAGGGTGTGCATGTGCACACGTACATGTGTGTGTACATATGCCTGTGTGTGTAGTGTGATAGTTTTAGTGTCCAGTATGCATTTAAACTCTGATAGAGCTGCTTTGCCAGTCACTTTATTCTTTCCATAGTCTCTAAATATATCTTCTCTGCAACCGGACTTCTTTGGGGAAAAAAAACCCAGTTTCAGCCGCCTCAACCACGATTCAAGTTGTTCTGAAACTTTGATTCGGGTATGTTGCAGGCTATAATTTTGTTCTTACATTTCTGTAATTTCATTCTTACTCAGTTCACAACATTTTCAACCTTAACTCAGGTAGCATGTGACTCACTGAGATGCCAATCTATTACAATCTTTTTTGTTTCTTCTTCTTCTTCTTCGATCGCTCAGTTTCCTGTCAATTATAAGCGCAGATGTGTCATGCTGCCGTTATGCGCCTAACAAAGAAACAGGCCCAGCAAGTTCGACTTCGGCTGAAGGAAATGTTTTTGAAATTGTTTCGTGAAAAAAGCCAGGAGAATGGACTGATAAGGCAGAAAGATAGATGACAGTATTGTAAGCAAAGGGAAAAAGCATAGTCAATGAGTGACAGATTAGAGGAAGTGACAAGCACAGAACTTCCAGAAGGTGGGAGAACTATTTATACAAGACTCCCCGGTATCCCCACGGGTGGGGGGGATCTTTTTTGTTTGATTGTTTATGTTAAGTTCAATAATCAGAAATTGCGTTTACAGAATTTTGTCCATTAATTTTACATGATAGGTCCTACTCAAAATTACCATTAAATGTAGTTTGGCATTTTCAAATGAGCAAGGTATGTCTGCTTACAGAAAAACATTCTTAATCTCATAATTCAGGGTCAAGTCATTGAGATAGAAATGGCAACACCCTGACATCTGGTGCACCCATTTCATGTCCAGACGGGACAGTAGATTATTTTGTTCACTCCTTGTTGTCTTCCCCACCTTGTTTTCCGACTGTCCCTTAACCCTTTCACCGTCACATTTTTGCACCACAATGATTTAACACCCATGTCACCAAAAGGCATCAAATCAGGGTCTGTTATCCAAAGACCCTATTCTCTTAATTTTAGGAGCTAAGGATAGGCCTTACTTTAAAAAATGTCCGATGAATCCCCAATATTACAGATTTTTTTCTCTACCCAGGTAAGTTTAATGGACATTTTTTGCTGAAAAATGGCTGGCGGCGAAAGGGTTAAAAGCTCTGGTTTGCAACTGGCTTTATCCTACTTGACTTCAAGTAGATCAGACTGCACTCGAGCCTACAGATATGAGAAACATTCCAATTTTTGACACATTTACTGAGTCTATGACAATGCTGGGAAAAGTTCAATGCTTTTAAATCAGCTCTCAAGGGCAAATATCAAGCAATGGATGCTTTCTTCATAAGGTCTAATTTATGAGTCTTGACTTCATTATGGGTTTAGATTCATAGTTGGACACAACCGACAGGCACACATTTTATGGTAAGCCATTTTTGCACTCCCAGTTGAGTTATGTAAGTAGTACACTGTGCGTTTCAGTATCCATCTGTACAGTGGAACCTCCCTTATAAGACCAAAAATGAGGTCTTATAAGAGAGGGGTCTTAAAGGGAGGTAATTTTAATACTTACAAAAGGGCGATGTCTCAGTGAAGTAGGTCTTATGTGCGAGGTCATATTTTAAAAGTTGTATATTTCCCATAGTTTTCGTGTGACGTGCTGTTTTATATTGTCTTAATTGATAAATGTTTTTAGTCAATTTGTGATTTTATGTATGACACTTTAATATGATGCTGTTAACTATATGTTTTTTAGTTTTTTTAAATGATTTGTAATGCATTTATATTGTTGTAAAGCGCGATGAGCCCATTGTGGGGTATCGCGCTATATAAGTATCCCCTATTATATTATTATAAGGGAGGTTCCACTGTATAGACAACTTTATCATCCAAGCTCTATAACCTAAACTACTGTATAGTATCAATCATAATGAAACTTGGGACAATTTTCCACTTGATGACGATGCCTGCTTTGTCAGTTTCACCGAAGGGCAAACCAGATAAACATACTCCATGCGAGTATGACAATGAGTACTTTTAAAGATGATTTTAATTAAATATATGCAGAATTATCCCCATCAGAGTTGCAACTAGGATTTCAAAAAAGTGGGGGCAAGCCCCCCCTCACCTTGAAAAAAGGGGGGACTTGGAGAAAAAAAGGGGGGGGGGGGTGGATGGGAGAAAAAAGCCTGTGGTGAGATGTCTGGGCATGGCGTGTTAGAGTGGAAGTGCGATAATTCCTGCAGCCAGGCTTAGTGAAGGCGTTTTTCTTCTTCTGCTTGGAACACAAACTGCAGCGCAATCCATCGACTTGATTTGTCACGCACGGCCATGTTTTTTTCCAGTCGTCTTGGAACTTTGTTCCCTTTTTCGATTTATCAGCACTCGATTTTGGGTCACTCTCACAGTCTGAATCACTTGCGTGTTCAAAGCTGGCTTCTTCATCGCCAATCTCTTCATCTTCTGAAGTCCTGCTTGTCGAAGGACTAGGTGGTGGGGACGATCGTGTTTTTTTGAACGCGAAGTCGAACAAAGTCCAGCTTTTGCGTTTGGTCGCCATTTTTCTGCACCCAGTGCTGAGACCGGAAGCCCGCTCGCTAAATTACATTAAACACGCTTTCATTGGTCGATCATAGTATACAACTACCTACTGTCCAATGAAATTGCTTGTTACGTGCACGCTGTTGGGAGAATGAGAGGCCCTGCCAAGGGTGACTAGCTTGATCGTAATGATCGCGCGCATCAGTTTTAAAAGTGCGGGGATGGGGGTTTTTTTGCGCGAGCGTTCGCGCGAAGCTTTTTTTAATTTGCGGGATTTTTTTTTTTAATGCGCGAATCCCGCAATCGCGCCCTCTAGTTGCAACTCTGCCCATACCTCAAGGATGAGGCTCGGGTACATAATAAGTTTAACAATATGGCAAGCCAAAGACTGAAAGAGCCTTTTCTATTCTTCAGCACTGTAGAAACAGAAAGCTGACATGTGTCAGAAAATGTTTTCTGGACTGAATTCATATACAAATTCTATAGGTATTTGTTCGCAATAAGTTTCTGTTAAAAGAACATTTCTGATATTTGATACCATTACTTGTATGTCAGTTCATGTGATCCAAATGTCAGAGGTACTTGATTTTGTATTGCTGGTATTTCCTGGTAAAATTCCGCCAATGTTTATACTGTGTAATTCGTTTAGAACTGAGCACGCCATAAGCTCTGCTTGTTGTTGCTTCAGTTAAGTTGTTGTTCTAAAATAAAACATTTAAACCAGAGGTACTTGATATTTAATCTTTAAAAAAATAATAATCTTAAATGATGTACTGATGTAGTGACATACTCTTACTGTAGCAATAAAATAAGTAGTAGCATACATAACCAAAAAACCTCCATACTCACATACATACATGTACATGCACACAGCTGTCATACTTTTAAAAAAAAACAAGATGCAAAAGTTATGATGCACAAAACTAAACACGAGCATTTGTTTCCACCCCTTTATTTACTGTCCATTTCTTTCCTAGAAAAAATTAATACACTTTCTGTTCCTGCTTCTGGACAGCCACACGAAGGTGGTTCTTCATCAGGTAGTCAGTGAACTCCTGGTACGGCGACTTTGTGAAGACCGTCTCCTTCCACAAGTCGGGAGTGAGATAGGCGTAGGTCTTGGAAATGGCCTGGTACGTGGCCTTGGCTGCAACAAAATCACAAAATCGAATAACTGAGTGCATTCCTTTCAAGTGATAAAATCACATTTGTTTTGGGGTTTTTCAGTTTGAAGATTTCAAGGCTCCCACAGACAAAACCGCAAACATCTCTGAAATTTATGGGTAAAACAGATCACTGAAATTTACGGAGGCTTTTGGTATCCTTAGTCAACATTTTCTTTTTAAGTATTGCTTTGTAATGCTGAATTTAGATTTCAAAATAAAATACTGTATTTTTTGGACTATAAGCCGCACCCCCCAAATTTAACACAAAATTCAGTTTTCTTACTATTTTGTTCATATTGTAAAGGCGCATGGGTCTCAGTCTAAGAAAAAAGTATCGCCTTATAGTCCGTAAAATATGGTAATACAAAACCAGTCTAGAGTTGAAACGTCACAAGTGAAATTTACCAAAGACCTCGTTGTTCAAATCATGTTCTAGAGCTTTGTTGTTCCACACCTGCAAGTGAACATTTTCCTTTGAACTTTCTTTTTTCAAATTTGCAGAAATCCACAAAATCATGAAAAGCTGGGAGCCCCAATTTCATAAAATGACATTAGTCCATTTCATTCTTGATGCCTTACACTGTCTCATACAGCCAACCCATAAAGAAGCCACTGACAATTGACATAGAAGGCTTGCTACACAATGTCAGCATAATTATACTGCAAGTTTTCATGAACGAAGTGCAAACATTGCAAAATACATTTTGTAGTTTTGAGAAAGAAAAAAAAAGGAGGGGGGGGAGGTTAAACACCAAAGCAATTCTTTAATTTCTATAAAAACCAGGGAAGGAAGAGATAGGTTATGCTTACAGTGTTCCCGATTATGCAGATCTGTACGTAAATTACGTACAAAGTTTTAAGTTTGACGTATACATTTTTCAGTCAATACGTCATTGTGACGTACAGTTCTCTCTCAGCCGATTGCTTCCTCAAACGTGTTCGCTACGATCAGAATGTCGAAGCCATTTCAGCTTGCGGGAAACGATCAACAAAATATACTGGGCGTATTCTTTCACTACTATACCATGCTTGAAGCAGACGACAAAAACTATCATGAACCATTGAAGCAGACGACAAAAACTATCATGAACCACAGAGTAATTTCCCTTTGTTTCTCACCACCCATGCTGCTCGCACGTGCACTGCTGCCAAGCCTAGCCCATGCGTTTCTTTGAAGCAAAAAAAATGGCGCTGCTTCGCTGGATTGCGAAAACTTCGACGCGAGCATAATTATTGTCAATTTATTATGGCTTTCATTTTGACCCTAAAAAAATTTCAAATGACCCTTAAAATTTGGGGGCAAAGGGTCATGATGACCCTTACAAATTTGGAAGCATGGGGAACACTGGGCTTAGTTAGTGTCCATCAACACTACAAAAGAGTAATACTGACGCACTCCTAACTCTCTCTACATGAAAGTATGCGATAGCGTACAGGTCTTGCACAACCTTTCAGGCGAGTTTGAATTAATTTCATAAACATTACTTTTAAAAGAATGCCTAATGGAACCGCTATGAAAATTTGTGGCATTATTTATAATAATAAAAGCTAATGTCTATTAAAGTTCTAAAGTAAAATTTTTATTACTGGACGATTAATGACGTTTTTCAAAAAGCCATGACAGAGAAGACAAAGAGAGGGCAGTGACACGTTTTCGTTGATTGCCGTCCATAAAATAGACTAGACGTCATTTCATTGGTTGAAATCTATTAACGGACGGTAAAGGAATACTTTTATACCAGTTTGATTTGCATGGGTTTGCCGAGTTGTGCAGTGTGAATGCTTAAACATGATGTACGCGATCGCATACTCTCGTGTTGAACGGTTGTGAAAGGAAGCAATTGGCCAGTGTTGAATGCGCTAACAAAGTGATTTACTAAGATGACCATTTGAAAGAGATGAGACTTATAAAACTAAATATGAAATATTCAATATATAAAAAAAAATTGGTTTTAAGTTTGTTTTTATAATAGCAATATGAAATCTGAAAGAAATGTATAACGTTCTGCTTCTGATAACCCTGAATCAATTTTCGGTCATGATCAGGCTGCAATTTGTGATTCAATCAGGGTAGACAAAACAGTATTTATCACTTTATCATGTTGTATAATTCAAATTTTGAAAACAAAGGTTTGACCAATATAAATGAAAACAATTTTAACCCCAAAATGTAAATTTGAGATGGAAGGTTACAAAGTATGCCATTTTGATGTACACTTTGTGCGTGTACATATATTTCACTGATATGAAGTTTCACCGCCATTCAGTTGCATGCATACTTTATTATTTTAGATGGGGCTCTCTGGCTTTATCTTTTTAATTAAATCAGCTAATTTACCAACATGCTAAACTGCCTAAACATTACATTATCAAAATGCTTCCAATTAATTCAGTTTACCAGTATTATCGATATTAACCCTTTCAACGCCAGCCATTTTTCAGCTAAAACTTTCCATTAAACTTACCTAGGTAGAGAAAAGATTATGTCTGCAATATTGTGGATTCCTCTGTGACATGTATAAAATAGGGTCTATCCTTACCTCCCAAAATTAAGAACATAAGGTCACTGGATACCAGACTCTCATTTGATGCCTTTCAGTGACATGGGTGTTAAATAATTGTGGTGCCAAGAGGCGATAAAGGCGTTGAAAGGGTTAAAAAGTTTACAGGGCAAATATACTGAAAATCCTGCAACAACAAAAATCCAAAACTTACCGAAGTTGCCCAGAGTGGCAGTGGACCCACGGGATGAAGTGTAGCAGTCGTCGATTCCGGCCATGGTCAGCAGCTTCTTGGGCACGGGGGCGCTCACGATGCCTGTACCGCGGGGGGCAGGGATCAGCCGCACCACCACACTACCGCACTTGCCCGTCAGCTGAGGAGGGCACCACAAAGCGACAATAAACAGCGTGCGAAAGAGGTTTCATCATCAGCATAGTGGAGCCAATTTCAATCAATAAAAAAACATTCAATGCAGCTGACCATATGCTATGTAATTTTTATGCCAATATTACCATACTACCGCCCCCTTCCCCCCACTCACACACACATGAATATATCAATCATAGAGGATTAATTAGTTTTAAGTAAAAGCATCAATATTCTTTAAATATCGCACAGATCCACACACACAAACCTATTTTTCTTTAAACTGCGCATGTACTGCTTGACGCAAGCGACACGTGACTACAAATCCTGACAAATTCAAAGACACACTTTCTCGTGCAGTAAAACAAGCACACAAGATTTGAATACCTTGCAAGGCACGGTGTGTGGCTTTCCGATCTTGTTGCCCCAGTAGCCCCGACGCACGGGGATGACGGACAGCTTGGCCAGGATGATGGCCCCCCGGATGGCCGTGGCCACTTCTTTGGAGCACTTCACACCCAGACCCACATGGCCGTTGTAGTCGCCCACAGCCACAAACGCCTGTCACACACAGTATTTACAAACTGATCAAACTTAAAAAAATTAAATTTTTAAAAAAAAGGTGAAAACTTGTCATAACAGATAACTACCAATATCAAAACCTTGGCCTTGGTTTTCATGAGTCGTTATTCTAATGACAATCCACAGCTTTTTTTCAAATACTCGCCAAATTTATCTCTTTACGTGAAGAAGTCCAAAATGATTTCAATTTCTATTTAGTTTAAACGGAAAGGAAGAACAGCAAACTTGACATTGTCACATATTAGGAGCAGGAAATGTGAGAACTGACATTCACAGTTGATGATTCTTTTCTGGCTTACAATACTTATTCTCTAATCAGAACTATTCAAGAAGTCGTTCAATTTTGCTTTAGCTTCATTTTTAAACTTTTTCACCCACAAATTTATACTGGCTCAGATTACTCAGAATATTGGCTTTACCAGATGAGAATCAGTGAGAATCAGAACGACTTTATTGTCCTCTGACCCGGGAGCTGGACCTGGACATCATGTGGACAATTATAAATAATTACCATATTTTTCTGACTATAAAGCACATATGATTATAGGGTGCACAACACCCCCCACCCCCACCCCAATTTAACACAAAATTCAGATATTGCTATATTTTATATGCACAGGGGTCTCAGTCTGGGGGAAAAAAGTATCGCCTTATAGTCAGAAAAATACAGTATATAGATATTAAGATAGTTAAGCCCAACTGGCTTTACCGAGTCAGACTATACATTTATTTCACTAGAATTACCTTGAAACGAGTTCTCTGACCAGCCCGGGTCTGCTTCTGCACAGGCATGATTTTGAGTACTTCGTCTTTCAGGGTGCCCGAGGGAAGGAAAGTGTCGATGATTTCACACTCCTGTTTAAAAAAAAGAAGAAAACACACACACAGCCATTAATATAACGCCTACTGCCGTTTGTTTACTTCAGCCATTTTTTTTAATAGGGATAATTCAATACAACCCTTAATTTAAAATGTCTACTTGATACGCATCATGTGAACACTTTTTATTCCAACGTAGTTATAATTTGTAATTTCAAAAAAAAGAAGGAAAAATACCCTTGTATCTCTAACCTCATTAATTTCTTGACTGAAAAAGAGCTAAACACCCTCCCCTCCACTAGAGGCAGCAAAATTGAAAATGATGTCAAATAAAGATGGCAAAATAATCAACATATTGACTGTGACCATGCAGTCAAAAAGAGGATGACAACTTTTCACATACCACTCAAAATATGTAGAATTGTAGATACCAACTCAATTCAAAGAGAAAAAAAACAAAAACAAAAACAACCCAACTCTGATCAAAGAGGTAGAAAGTGCTTTTTCTCTCACCTTGATGGGCAGGGAGAACATGTAAATGTCTTCCAGAGTCTTGATCTTCCCGTCCTTCACCAGGCGACCCAGCTTGGTCACAGGCACCCATTCCTTCTCGCCTTCTTTCGCTCCCCGTCCTCGCCCTCTGCCACGGCCCCTTCCTCTGCCACGGCCGCGTCCTCGCCCTCTTCCTTCGCCACCAAAACCGCCACGGAATCCACCACGACCACTGTCAGCCATGTTTGCTGAATTGAGGACAGACAATGGCAAAATGAACGCATCATATGGCAAAAGCTCTAGAATCCTTGTAATAAGTAGAGATGGGGGGAAAAAACAGGTTTGAACCCAAAAACCGGTGCTTAAACTGCAACTGGAAGTAAGTTTTTTTTAGAATAGCGCATTCTTTTCGAAAAACAACACTGATTATCAGCGCAGATTGGGTGTTTGCATACCAAGAGTAGCTGTTTCTAGTTTGTGGTGGTGTATGACTGTGACTTGAGTTGAGTGTGTGTGTGTCATAAGTTAGTTTATTGTGTGTGTGTGTGTGTGTGTGTGTAAGTATGTGTGCGCGTGCGTGCATGTGTGTGAATATTCTGACAAATAAACAATATGCGTTTGCACAAGTGAAAGTAGTGATGCGAGTACTGGGGCAAACATCCCGGAAGCTGAAAAAACCGGTTCGGCAAAATTTTGTGAGTTCGAGGTCTTTCAAACACATTTAAAAATGTTTTGAATTTTGAACCGGTTCTCAACTCTAGTAATAAGTGGTACTACTCTTTATCCCTACCATTTTCCCTGTAGTGCGAGTGGCAAGTGTCGGACTAGCGTGATCCGATTCTTTGGATCGGCTCCAAGGGCTTTAAATAGTGTATGTGGCAATGCCTGAACACACATTTAGCCTGTAAGAATGATAGCTGACTGATAAAAATGCTTCTTCCCATCACTGAGCTAGTTTTTACTGGGATAAATCAAATGCGGACATTGTCAGGTTAAGATGCAGAAAGGAAAGACTGAAAAAACAGTTCAAAGAAAAAGGGGGGGATTTTGCCCATTCAAGATTGCCAAACTGATACCACCAAATTTTCTCCTTCAAAATCAAATTTTTCACGGAGGTTGACTAAAAAAGAGCACCACATGAATGAACTGTTGGGTTCTGCATGTGGGTCACGATTGATCGGATTAACCCCTGCATCCCCACACCTAAAAAACAAATCCAATCCTCACATATTTAACTTTTTTTTCCGGTTTTAAATTGCATTAATTCTTTCTACATAGTAAACTGTGTATCTGTAAATACTCAGTTATTTCCTGACTATCTGCAATCATTTATTTATTTCTATTTCCCCATGTTATTATTTCGCTTTGTACTCTATCTTTTGCTATTTTTCTCTTTTTCGTACTACCCCCTAAACTAAAGTGCAGCAGAACCTTCAGCGTGTTGAAGTTGGCTGCCTAACGAGAAGAAGAAAATAATTCATGGTTTTACTTTTAGTACTTTTACGAACATGGCAAACAATCTCCTTAAAAGGTTTTTATTGACTTTTCACATATTGCACTTTTCGCTGTCGAGACAGAAGCTGAAGTTCCAGCGTAATTAACTAGTTTTGCAATGCTACGGCATTGTCGAGCCGGGCTACCTTCGGCTCTTCAGACACCATTAATCAAAGCAATTTAGTGCAGCAACAGTATGGTTTATGAGAACATACTGTAACTGTATATAAAGAACAAAGTTAAATAAATAACATTATGACCATTTACAAGTTTTAGAAAGTGCACATGTGAACAGATTAGATCGATTTCATGTTGGACAGCACATGCAATGCCTCACCTCTGGATCACAATACTTCGAGAGAAAGGACCATTTCCGGATAAGTTCACCGGAACCGGAAGCTACACGTGACTATACACACAGAAGTCTGTCAAACCCACGCGGTCGCACGTCTAAGCTTGCACGTACGCACATATAAAAACACACACACACACACCCCATCCTGTACCCCACACCACACGCACTACCTACGCAGAGCATATGGTGCAGGGGCCGCCTCAATCACACAGGCTCGTCATCTAGTAGCACAAAACACACACTAGGCTAGTGTTACCATCACCACCACTCACCCCACCAATTCTCTACAAATACAAAATACAGGCTAGAGAGGGGGAGTGGGGGGAGAATCCCGTCGAGAAGTAATGTGGCCTTAAAGGCCAGTTATGATGTAGCTTGAATAGGTGGGTCTTGAGAGCTGATTTGTCCCATTGCAAGGACTCTTGATATGGCGAATCACTCCGTCTTACCCCTCATAAAGCCAACCAGAAGCCTAACCTCTATAAACGCCGCAGAAACCTTTTCCCAAGTTAATCTTTAATACGATGAAGGCGGTGGAAGATCAAACGAAGAAGATCGCCACCACAGAAGCAAGAAGAAGAAGTTAAGAGGATAAATTAATTAATTGGGGCTCTATCTTTTCCCCTACCGTAAACCCATCATTTTCTACATTTTAGCTATTTTCTTGGAATTTTTGTACAACCCTCATATCAAAAGTGCAGCAGAACTTGAAGTTAGTTGCCTAACAGGAAGTAGAAGAAGGAAACTTAATCTGTACCTTAAAAAACAACCCTGTTATGTTGAACCATATATATGGATCCTAATAGGGTCCATGGTTGAACTGAGTTGTGGATGATTGAGCCAGGGGTAAAGGCCCTGTCAACAGCCCTACCCTGGAACTTAGCCCTATACCCAGACCCCTTCACTGCCTGAGTAAATTCTAGCATATTATTTTATATAATTAAATAGAAAATGGATACTTGTACCTCTCTCAATTAATTTGGCCAAAATAATGGACTTCTTCTTCTTCTGGCGTATGCCTGCTACACAACCTAGCTTTGGAGAGCCGTTTTCTGAAAAGACAATCCTTGGACCCATAGTGAGCCTGGTAGACAGCGGGTGCTTGACCACACTACAACTATCATAAAATCAGCTTAATTCAAATTCCGAATATGTGGAAAGTAGATGTCCCTCTGCACCGGTGGCCATCCTTAAAGCCAGAAATTATTGTCTTCTTTTGAGCTACACTGTTGATTTCACAAATCTCCTCCACAAAACTTTTGCAAGGACGTCCGCTTGCTAATTTCCTTATTCCACAGTGGGACGGAACCCGTAACAGCTAGCCTCGACTGTCCTTCCCAATACAGTAGAACTTGCGGATAGGGAAAAACTTATTTTCGATCAACAGGTGAGGTAGCTTGTCGAATGGTTCCTGCACAAACTAAACTTGAGAGGGCATCCGAGAGGAAAAAAACCTGTGGGCAGTCATAGTCAGATCCCAGAACAGTGCTGTACGGCCTTCATAAGCACTTCATGTTTCGGCACCGGCGATTGCTGGTGCAGTGCCTTCCTGTTGGTACACATATTGCTGGCCAAATGGTCTTGAAATAAGCTTAGTACATAATGAAAATTGCAATCAAGAGCTTAATGGCCTGGGCCTATGCAAAACTTGCAATGTGTGTGTGTGTGTGTGTAGCTCGGATGTGATTGTAGCTACGTGTTCGTGATAGGGGCGTGTTGTTTTGTTGTGCAGTTGGTGCACATGGTCTCGGTGTTCTGTGGCAGTGTCATCACAGCCTAGGGTGGGAGCCTAATTTACGCCATGATCTAACCCCCCTTCCCCTCACCCCTTAAAATTTAATATTCCCTCCCGTCCCTTCTTCCTCATCATCTCCTTATTCATTTATGGGCAAACCTCCCCCGGCCCTCCACCCGGATCCGGCACGACTCCCTCCCTACCCGTCATACCAAGCCAATACTTTAAGCCAGAACTGAAGCCTAACCTCTATTAACGCAGAAACCTTTTCCCAAGTTAATCTTCAATACGATGATTGAAGGTGGAAGATCAAACGAAGAAGGTCGCCACCACAGAAGAAGAAGAAGAAGAAGAGGAGAAATCAATTAATTAGGGATCTGTCTTTTCCCCTACCGTACACCTCTCATCTCTACTTTTATCTACGCTGATATTTTCTTTTTCGTACAACCCTCATATCAAAAGTCCAGCAGAACTGGAAGTTAGTTGCCTAACAGGAAGAAGAAGGAGGAAACTTAATCTGTACCATAAAAAAACCCCTGTTATGTTGAACCATATATATGGATCCTAATAGGGTCCATGGTTAAACTGAGTTGTGGATGATTGAGCCAGGGTAAAGGCCCTACCCGGCTGAATCACTTAGCCCTCTAATACCCATTGACCCCTTCACTGCCTGAGTAAATTCTAGGGCATATTATTTTGAATTATGAAATAGAAAATGGATACTGAGTACCTCTCAGAGTCAATTAATTTGGCCAAATGGTCTTCCTCTTCTTCTGGCGTATGCCTGCTACACAACCAAAGAAGCTCTGGCAAATGGGTAGGGCGTCAGGCTGTAAATGAATGTATAACACCAACACCACCCCAGTCGCCCCTCTACCCAAACTTACTCTGCCCCGTCTCCTCTGCCTCAAACCACCCTCATCCCCTCTCCCTTCACCACCGCCCCCACCTCCTTCAAGCTGATAATCCAGACAGTAACAAACCTACATAAGCCTAAAGTTTTAAGCCCTCAAAGTTGCACTATAATATTCGAATCGTTGGCGGCGGATGCTAAGCAAGATGGCAAGCCCTTTAAACGTATTGATTATTCCCAGGAGTTATGTAAACCTATCAATCTAAAGCATTTCGTCTATGAACAAATTTAAGCTCAGCTTTCCAGAATGGCGCAGTTGCTTGTATGCATGTGCATGATGTGTGTGTTACCAAGGATTGCAGGTGCGCACAATGTTTAAAATAGCCGCATATTTTATCTTTTGGCTTTTCTACGTACTATGTCCTTGTCTTTATTGTGTTGTTTTGTTTTATTGCTGCAAAAATAATTTCCTGTAAAATGGACAATAAAAATATTGATTGATTGATTGATTGATTGAACTGTTATCTGGAGTCATGCATAGTTGGACATGCATGGCTAGCACACTGCAATGCTATATGATGATTGTTCCCTCTAATTTACCATAGATCAACGATTTGGTTCCAATTTTCTAAATGTCAGCAATGGGCATAGCAAGTGTATGGAGCAGATAATTTTCTTCACATTTAGGAAAAAAGAAAAGAAAAGAAAAAAGATGAAATTTAATTTGCTTATTGCAGATCAACTGAATTGTCCCATTATTAATTCTTCGGTGTCTTGTTATTTTCTTATCCAATCGTCATCAATAATTTTTGTATTTTTATTTGGTATTGGGTACATTAAAGTCACAGAAGCGTTTCTGTGAAATTCGGGTTGCTCCCACCTGGAGAGAACGTTGCAGCCAGAGGCACGCCACCCTTTTTTTTTGCATGTGATTTTTGTGTGACTGATGGAAAAGGTGTGTTTGTAAATTTTGACCAAATGACAACTTTTTCATTGCCACTGGGCTTAACGTGTGCTAAGTGCATGGGCACACGGGACCTCGGTTTATCGTCTCAACCGAAATACTCCACTTTCAGACCATAAGGCCTAGTGCAGAGTGAGAGGAAAAATCCTCTGTATCCAGGTTCGAACTCAGGTTTACTGTGCACGAGGCGAACGCGTTACCTCTGTGCCACTCTACACCCTGCAAGAAAGACGATTGCATGCATCAGGGGTTTCAAAGTTTGTGTGGTGATGTGGCACCATGAGAGGAAGGCATTCGCGCCAAAACAAAATCAGTAATGTGTACTGACTGTTCCAAAGTGCATTGATTCTGAGTGTGACTTTTCAAGAGGAGGGGGAAGTTGTTGAAAGGGGCATTTTGTTGACTGAACTCGTTCTGATTAATGATTTTTTGGAATGAACTTAATGTTAAAAGAATAAATTCAGTTTTGTTATGAGCTGGGTGCGTTTTATTGAGTTCGTGAGTTTTCGGAGATGATTGTCTTTCTGGGCCTTAACTTTTGGTCGCTAGTGTAGTAAATGAAGAAGAGAGAAGCGACCAGGTCAGCCCATTTTTGCCCAGTCCCGTTGTTGCCCGGTCCCTAGGGTTAGGGTTAAGATTGATCGATCAATCAGTTAGAAATATATGAATGAATCAATGAATCAACAACTGGACTGGGCAAGTAAATGGTTTAACCCTTAAGATGCATACAACTTATGAACACACACACACACACACAAAGCCAAACACTAATAAGGAGAACCATCTTAGATTGCAGAATAATTTATTAAGGCAAAATATTTATTTAAAAAGGAATACAAAAGCAGATTGTCCCAAACACACACATATATTGGTAAAATGTTTGGATTTAAATTTTTTTGACACTTTATTAAAAAAACCTACAAATCATTTGATAAAACAAATTTTATAACAGTTTCACTCAGTTAAAGCATAGGCTCACCTCGGAGCTTTCCCAAATCATTTGAAGAATCACCAGCTAAGAAAAGAGGAAAACAATCACAATTCCCCTTTCCTTGCAAATTTGAAGCATCAAGAAATACTGCTGCAGCTTTTTTGAATACCACCCACACAGACAAAAAGAATGGGATTGGTAACATGTTCATTGAATAAAATGTCTAACATGCTGTGATGTACCATGGACAGTAGTAAAATTTGGCAGACCTGGTTATCCCTAACATTAGCCATGTGTCTTCTGAATAGCTGAAATGTGCAAAGGTTAGGTAGTCTTGGTATGAGATGTGTTGTTCAATTCACTAAAACCAAAACAGTTAATCTGCCCAAATTTATGTCATGGCGATGTCAAAAAGAAGGCTTCCCAATAAAAAATAAAGCTTAATGATGACGAACGGGGCTTTAGGTCCCTGCCACATGCTGCGTATCTGGGGACCAGGTAAAGCTTAAGTGCAAACCAATACTTTTAAGCAGGTGGTGATGCAAACAGAAATGTGCCTTTTATGTAAGTTGACAAAGGAATGGGATCAAGGAATTTTATTTTTACGTAGATGGGCACTTCAAACAGAAACGCTTATCTCCATTGTGTTTGTCAAGATAACACTGTTATTAACAGTGAAGTAATCGAGCACATGGGAAGCAGCCAAGAACTGAAACGTCTGATTTTCAAATTTGAAGTGTAGCATAGCTTGAAATAGGGCATTTGCCATGTGCAGCCAGCCTTCAGTTTTACTGAGTTGAAATTAGAGAGTTGAACTAGAGAAGTCAGCGTAACTTGGGCAGAACGAGTGCAGGCAATTTAGTAGTCTAGTATAGAGTACGAACACTCGTGGCAAATGCCCTATTGTGCACAATGTGACAAATTGTTTAGAATAACCAGGTCTGATTTGGTGTTGTTGCAGGAATTTCTGAACAAATATTGTGTTGTCACTATACAATCTTAAAACTATGGACAAGGTTAGGCCACAGGAATACCACTTTAGTGCTCAATCAATTACAGAAAATATGCATATATCATGTGTAATAGATGTGATCCAGCTCCTTTGTTCAAAAGGGGATGTGGATAGAAATTATGTATGTTATCACTACAAGATAACTTAAAACAAAAACTTCATTTAAGCCACATTTTACATGGAGAAATATTTTAAAACAGTTATTATGCAAAAAAGGGTGTACAAATATTGTCAAACACATTAAAATAGTTGGTAAAGCAACATGATTTCTGAGTTAAACCACAAACATAACACGCACATTAATTCTCATTCATTTTAAAAATTGGTGAAGTACTAAACCATTGAGAAACTACACAACCATGGTAAATGTTAGGGTTAGGCCGGGTAACTGAAAATGCTATGGATCGGATGGATTTCTCATTGAAATAAAATATGACAAAAATCCTGTCATTATTCCTTCTTTAAAAAAATTCCTTTCAAATAGGGAGGTTAACCTCAAAAGCCCAATCCTATTAAAGAAAAGCACCAATACTACAGATGCTGTAATGCACACACGATTATACTAAACTACAAATTTACAACATGTTGAGCAAATGTCATTTTGATACTTTTGTAATTTTTCTTTCTTTAACAAACGATAACAAAAAAATACAGTGTCATCCTTCATACTTTTCTAACAAATGATAGGTACAATGTCAACTTTTATACTTTACTCTATTTTTTTGGTAACAAATGACAAGTACCTGGTACATAAGTATCATTCTTTACTGCTTTCTTTCATAGTTGCAACAACTTCTGAGCACTTTCCAAACACAACATGATTACCAGTATCTTTACAAACAAAATGGCTATAAAGTACAAAATCAGACTGTTTTGATCTTATACAAAAAATCCAAAATAGATTCATCTTGCAATAGCTTTAAGAACATACAAAGAAGTTAATTTCTGAAAACGCAAGGTGCAGAAAATGGCTTAGGTACTGTATGTTTATAGCTATTTTGGATTGGCTCAGCTGTCAATATTATTAAAGACCAAACAGACCCAAATTACTTGAACAATAGATTATAAATATTTCTTAAATTAAGTACATTACCAAACAGGATGTAAAGACAATAAATTATACATGAAACACACACACACACAAGAAACAACCAACCAACCGCTTTTTAGTGCAACACTTAACTGATTTGGAGTCCATTATAACTTGAAAAACAAAACAATACACACAATCCAACTAAATGAACATCTTTATGAAAGAGTCAGTGCAGAAATGTATTAGTTTATCTGTACATTAACAGAAAAACAGGAAAAAAACACCCCAGGGAAATAAACAGTCATGATAGTTCAAATCAAACCGTCTTGCAATGTCATACAGAAAGATGATAAAACAAAAATAGGATTAAACGTCTTGACTGCAGGCAGAGATCATGACACATGTGACATTAGGTACTATCTGAAACTTAGAATCAAGATGTGCTCAATAAACACAGAACAGTGTCATAGATAATCTTTTGCTGCCTGCACAACCCCAGGAATATTGCATTTGCTAACTGAACTGAATGTTTCAGCAGTATAATGACATATGCACACAAAGTCACCAGAAGCATGTGGTAGGCACATTTCATTTCTTTTCAAAAAATGAATTTTTCTTTTAGCACACATTCAACTGCCACTCAGCTGCCTTATTTCAATTTTATATCAAGTGTATTTATCACAAACGTATGACAGCTACAGCTTGTATCAGGCTATCTGAAAGAAGCATGAGCATCATCAGACTTACAATGAAGAAGAAACCCCCTGAATAATTAACATTAAAAAAAACCCACACAAAAACAAAATTGGTGATGTCCATTAAACCTTAGTTTGTGCATAACATTTTTTATTTTAAAATTTAAATCGAGTACATTTATTCAAGACAGAAAATCACATTGAGAATGCATTCAGAACATTAGGAATTAAACCAAATAAAACATATACAAATCACAGATTAGCATATTTTCCTTTATGGTCTAAATCTATCTAAAATAAATCCCACAAATGACCCCCCCAAAAAAAAAACCCCATAGAAAACAAGATGCAGACACAGAGATACAGAGAACACCAGCAGTTTTATAATAGAGCCTGATGATGCTTCACAAGATTCAAGAGGGATAATACGGATCAAAATAAAAAATATACGTTTTAAATTCCTGTATTTTGATGAAGTTGACATCGATTCATTTTGTTTTTGCATCGCAAATAAGACAACACAGTTGCTTCAAATGAATTTGATGTTTAAAAGAGGGGGCAACATCACTTTGCCTTCTACACATGTCCCATGAAAATATTTTGAAAGTATTTCAAATGAAGAAACTACAGCCGACACAAACCAAAAGCTGTTCACCAGTCTCACAGTGATTATGTATCTGACACTAAACTCTCAGAATATAAATTGTTTAAAATGATCTTTGACACGTGACCTGTAATAATTGCAAAAAATTGATCACATAAAAATAATGCCTATAAATCAGGTGCACACGTAGGATGAGACGTTAAATCAAAACTTCTTGCGTCAGAAATGAGATTCTGTGGCATTTTAGAACGCAAATTGCACAGACATTAATTCAGTAAAACAAGGGGAGGAAAGTTCAATACATATATAAATGGTAGGTAGTACAAGCTCCATAATGAGAACAAACAACAAACAATCACATTTGATCATAGTGACAGCAACAATTATCTTAGCATACAAGGCATCAAATGTTATAGTCATGGGTGCAACTACACAAGATGAAAATACCAGAAAGGCCAGGGTCTAGGGGTAACGTCCCCCTGCAGCTGAAGAAAAAGTTGATTTATGAAGGTATTTTAGTTTGCTTTTTCCACAATTTATAAAAATGCTTATTTAAATGTGTTTGAAAAATACAGTAGACACACAAAGATCTTGTTTGACAAATTTTTAAAAAATAGGAAATTCCTTTTCTGGTAAAATTCAAAAACAGGAAATCCTTGCATACCAGGAAAAGTTGCACCCATGTATAGTGTAAAGTCCATCATCAACTGCCCACAAAGAATTACCATGGCATTAAGAAGCAACTTTGACAGGCCAGACATTGTTTCTCGTTGTAGAAATAATGCTATTAAAACCATTCAAACAAAATGATGTAAAGTAACGTGCTTGTAAATAACAACAATGAGAAAAGACAACACTGTTACAGGAATCTACATTAGACATTTATGTCCTAGGAATGAATAAAACAAATGGACATCCTGAGAATGAAGGGGACCCATCAATAAAAACAATATCGAATATCACAGGGAGATAAATAACAATCAGAATACAGCAATGTGATAGACAAAAATAAAGTATATGAACATCACAAGAACATTAGGATTTCAATGAACCAGAAAATCTGACTCGTGCCCAAGGCAAACTACAACACTTTGAATAAGATAACATTACATTATGATAGTAATATTACAGACATGCCAATGTACCCTTTCTAAAACAAATTGTAAGAAAACAAAACTGGAAAGAAAAACTAGTGAGTGGCCAGCATACTCTTGATGAACTTGAAAATAAATCATGATGACTAGATGTTAATAAGTTCTCTAAGAAAATGATTTATCCTTTCTTTATACAGTAGAGTCCGGGTAAAACGAATTTTAACGGAACACAGACTCAGTTCGTTGTATCAGGATTTCGTTATACATGTACATGTACAATGTATGTTGAAAACAAAAACAGTTCAAACACTCACCAATGATAACCGAAAACATAAACTTGACCAGTTTGGATCGTCTGTCTTAATCACGGGATGTACAAGGCTTGAAGAAGTTCAGCAGTGTTGTCTGACGCTGATCTGTTTTGGCACACTTTTCAACATGTTTGTCCATTAAGTGACAACACATCACACAAATTTAGTTTGTTATAGGCTTTCACAAACTTTTCGATCTTTATTTTGAGCGCGAATTGTAAAGCGACCTTGAGAAACCGAATGATCTGTAGGAAGCCTAGGCCTAGCAGACAACCCAGTGTGAATCTTAATGAGTTCACGCATGCGCAGTTAATATTTTCCAACTTCCTTCCTCTTGACAACACGTTCTAGCTTGGAGTTTGAAGGCCTAGGTTTTTGCAGCGCATTGCACAGGCTGAGTTCGTCATAGGCTATTTTTCCAAGTAAATAAAATTATCCTGGGGCGTAGAACATGTGTTCGTAAAAAGCGGGTGTTCGTTATTTCAAAAGGATTTTTTGTTCGTTATACCCATGGCTTTGCAAGTGACAAATAGAAGGGCATTTGCCGGGAAATTGAAGTCAGTTCGTTAATCGCGAAATTTCGTTAAAAGCGAGTTCGTTATAGTTGGACTCCACTATACTGTAACTCATACTGAGCTACAGAGATGTACGATGATGTTTTTTCAATTCAAGATTGGTTCACAAACCTTGATTTAAAAGGCTTATTCAAACACATGAAAAACCAAGTGTCAAACTCATAATTTGTTATAGGAAAATATGAATGGCATTCACAACTCTTATTTCACTGTTGTAAAAGCTGATGGTATTGCAATTTATGTTGATCAATTTATTTTCATTAATAAAAAACAACAACACTCGAACACAATCAACTACCCTCTTCCCCCATCTCTCCTTAAACACTTTCTCCACATATATCAAAGGTGATGCAAAATATTTGATCTTAATCAACTTTTTCTTAATGGTTAAAAAAACAAACATACTCACAAGTGTGCAAAGATCACAACTAGCAAGATAAAAACAAGTTTCATTTTTGGAACTAACATTGTTGGAAGGTTAGTTCCCCTGTAAAAAGAGAACTGCAGTCACTGTTGTTTTTCTTCAGAAGTAAATTGCTAAACTGAAATAACCTAACGAAGATCAAAATAATGAATTAGAATAAACATTAAAATACAAAAAAAATGCCCTTTTGCCTAAAACCTGGTCTGTTATTGCTTTTGTTGCCGTTCCCTGGCTTAAAGACTCCAGGGATCATCCCAACAGCTGAGCAATTGAACACTATGGAACAAATGCACCAGCTAGGGATGAGAACAATTCTTGTGTGACCATTTTTGATTACCCCGCCACGTGGGCAGCCACACTCAGACTTTGGAGGGTTTGGACTGATGACATTATGCTGCTAGGAGCTTGTTATAACTAAAAACAATCCCCATATAACTATGCAGAACATAACAACAGCTTGATGTAGCCTTGGTGCTCTAGCTTATGTCAATTAAAAACAAAAAAGAATGTTTCATACTTGCGTGCTAACTTACCGACAATTAGGCATAACTTTTTTTCCCAGACTGAGACCTCAGTGCCTTATAATACGACTCACAACTTAGGAAACTGTCATAACAAAAAGTAAAAATTCTGATTGTTTCCCTCTCGGTTAGAAAGATGAAAGTGGAGCTCAGATAAAAAATAAATACTGGCTAACCTCTGAATCAAGGGCCCTCACCCTGGAGGAACCCATGATGAGGGTTATCCTCCCTGGCTATCAGACACAAACTCTTTAGCCAGTGCATGAGAACTTAATATAAGAAACTCTTATTAACAAAATCAGAGTTTTCTGTAAAATTTGGGGGTGCGCATTGTAATAGGATGTACAAGCTTAAAAAATGCGGTACCAAATTTTTGGGACCATAATATTTTTGCACAAAATATGGATTTAAAAAAATAATACTTTCCTACTATAATATCATCAATCATATTGTAAGGTGCAGGGGTCTCAGTATGGGAAGAAAGCACTGCCGTATATTAAAATCCGTAAAAGTACAATCATGTCTTAGTTGGACCCGAAACTGCCCACGATTCTCTGCTGGAAGTCGACGGTGAAGTGGGCAGTGTCCAGGGTGCGCAGGGTGCGCAGGTAGTCGAAGGAGTTCTTCAGCTCCTGCGTGTCGAGCTTCAGGCGCGTGTAGAGTTCCTTGAGGCCCTGGGCGCGGGCCTTCTCCACCGTGGCCGTGTAGTTGGCCCCCGCCACCGTGCCGATCATCTGGGCCTGGGCCTGCGCCTCCTGGCTGATCTCCTTGGCCTGGTTCTGGATCTCCCTCACCTGGAGACAGAGCAAGAAGAAAGGGGTGATAGGAATTGTCCTGGTTGATCTCTGGCTCTTCCTCACTTACAGACAGAGCAAGAAGAAAGGGGTGTTAAGAATTGTCCTGGCTGATCCCCTGGGCCTGGTTTTGGATCTCCCTCATCTGCAGACAGAACAAGAAGAGGTGATAGGAATTGTCCTGGCTGATCTTATGGGCCTGGTTTTGGATCTCCTCATCTGCAGGCAGAAGAAGAAAAGGGATGTTAAGAATTGTCCTGGCTGATCTTCTGGGATTGGTTTTGGACCTCCCTGATCTTCAGACAGAACAAGAAGAAAAGGGGATGTTAGGAATTGTCCTGGCTGATCCCCTGGGCCTGGTTCTGGATCTCCCTGATCTGCAGACAGAACAAGAAAAGGGGATGTTAGGAATTGTCCTGGCTGATTTCCTGGGCCTGGTTCTGGATCTCCTCACCTGCAGACAGAACAAGAAGAAAAGGGGATGCTAGGATTTGTCCTGGCTGATCTTATGGGCCTGGTTCTGGGCCTCCCTGATTTGCAGAACAGAACAAGGGGTGATAGGATTTGTCCTGGCTGATCTTATGGGCCTGGTTCTGGACCTCCCTGATTTGCAGAACAGAACAAGGGGTGATAGGATTTGTCCTGGCTGATCCCCTGGGCCTGGTTCTGGACCTCCCTGATTTGCAGAACAGAACAAGGGGTGATAGGAATTGTCCTGGCTGATCCCCTGGGCCTGGTTCTGGACCTCCCTGATTTGCAGAACAGAACAAGGGGTGATAGGAATTGTCCTGGCTGATCCCCTGGGCCTGGTTCTGGACCTCCATGATTTGCAGAACAGAACAAGGGGTGATAGGAATTGTCCTGGCTGATCCCCTGGGCCTGGTTTTGGATCTCCCTCACCTGCAGACAGAACAAGAAGGGGTGATAGGAATTGTCCTGGCTGATCTCCTGGGCTTTGTTCCAGATCTCTCTCACCTAGAGATCAATGATAAGAAAATGGATGATAAAAGGAATTTGTTTTAGCTCTGGCTGATCTCCTGGGCCTTTTCCTGGATCTCTCTCACTTGGAGATTAACATGAAGAAAGACGGATGATAAACAGGCATGGGAAAGAAACAACAAGAGAATAAAAGGGGCAATAAACAGATTCTGTTAGGTGGGATCCAGAACAAGGCCCAGGAAATCAGACAGAATAATTCCACTTTCTGTGGACATTCTGTTTGATGGCTAGTACATAAAGGCACAGGGCGTCAACATTTTTTTTTAATTTTTTAGATGATCAGACAAGTAGCATTAGTAATGAAAAAAATAGGCTTGAGGGTATTATCGTACCTATTCAAACTGCAGAAACCTAAACTTATTAACTAAGACACAAACGCACTTACATCAGCCTCGGTTTTCTTGCCAAGATCTTGAGTATCCTGCAGCAATAATCTTCAGTGCACATCGTACCTACTCAAACCACAGAAACATAAACTCATTAAGACACTAATCCACTTACATCAGCCCCAGTTTTCTTGTGGAGAACTTGAGTATCCTGCAGCAATAATCTTCAGTGCATATCGTACCTATGCAAACATTAAGACACGAACGTACTTACATCAGCCTCGGTTTTCTTGCGGAGCACCTGGGCATCCTGCATCAGCTTTTCCCGCAGAGCTTCCTCCTTGAGTGTCAGGGCCTTCAGGAAGCGGTCCTCAACGTCAGAGGGGATCTCAACTGCGCCCAGCTGGAAGTACTTGACGTATACCCACAGGCCCTTCTCCGTCTTGTCGTCACACAGGTCGTACTTCTTGCAACCCGCTGGGCAGGCTGAGAAAGGAACAAAAATAATGAAGTACTTGACCCACAGGCCCTCCTTGCAACTGTCTGGGGGCAGGCTGAGGAAAGCAAGGGAGAAAACTCATATTTTTCGGACTATAAGGCTATATTTTGTTTCCAGACTGAAAGGCCTTATAATATGGCTAATAATATAGTAAGAAAATTATGGTTAAAAATAGTAAGAAAATACAATAACAAAATCTGTTTTTTGGGGGTAAAATTTGGGGGATGCACCTTATAGCAAGGCGAGCCTTACACTCTGAAAAATATGGTAATCAAGTTTTCCGTAACATATTTTCTTCATTTTGATAGACAAGAAAGGAAATGTTAAAAGCTCAAGGGAAAAAGATAAAACAGAGCAGCATTTTTTGTTTTGTTTACTGCACAGCTGTCTAAACCCATCACAGCTAGGCCAGAAAGGTTCTTTAAGCACCATAATTCTATAATCCTTGAAAAAACCTTTTGAGTCCCTGCTGGCCCATTTGAGCAGTGTAACCCTTTTCAATGGCAATAAAACAAGGTTTCATTTAGTAAAGCAATGCATAACACTTTGTGCACACATTAAGTACTACCCCTACCAACTTTTGCACAGAAATGACGGTTACATTCTGAACTCTGACAACAAACAGCATGACACACTCTATCATGTGAAAGCCAAAGCGAGTGTCCCTCTAAGAGATTTGACCAAAGAAAAAAAAAAGGAAAACTAGATTTTCAACAACCCGCGGCCCACCCCCTGAACAAAATTTAATAAACAAATACAATAAAATAAAGCCTATAGGAGAAATGGCGCCACATAAGGCCTTGAAATAAATCATAAAATGGGTTGGAATAACCCATTTTAACGAAATATATTTAGAACTCATACCTCTCTTAAAACAGTAACCCCTTTGCATGCATTTACAAACACCTTACAAAAACAAAGAAAAAAGATGGGATGTGAG
>JAGGCT020000871.1:0-25000 GCA_017654935.2 Phymorhynchus buccinoides
GCTGGAGAGCGCGTTGCAGCCAGAGGCGCGTCACCCATTTTTTTTTTTTTTGTGCATGCGATTTTTGGTGTGACTGACGAGGAAGGATAGGGGGGGGGGGGGGGGGGGTGTACATTTTGACAAAATGACAACTTTTTCATTGCCACTGGGTTTAACGTGTGCTAAGTGCATGGGTACACGGGACCTCAGTTTATCGTCTCATCAAAAAGACTCCACATTCAGACCGTAAGGCCTAGTGCAAAGTGAGAAGAAAATCCCCTATACCCAGGTTCGAACTTGGGTTTACTTGACACGAGCTGAACACGTAACCACTGTGCCACTCTAGACTTGTGTGTGTGTGTGTGTGTGTGTGTGTGTGTGTGTGTGTGTGTGTGTGTGTGTGTGTGTGTGTGTGTGTGTGTGTGTTCTCTGGGTATAAGCTTTTAGCTGTCAGGACCAAATTAATTTCCTGGAACAAATTCCCTCTCTCCCTCCGTCAGCGACCAACCCTCTATGCCTTCGAAAGAAACCTCAAATCCCACCAGTTTCCCTGTCAATAAAGCTTCACTCTCTCTTTTTGTTCTCTCTCTCTCTTGGTTTAAGTCTGTCTCTGTTGTATACTTTTTGTGGCGAATGTGTGTCTGTTATTTTTCTCTTCATTTATGGATAGCATTTTTGTTTGAATGTGTTACGAATAACGTGCAAGTGCTTTTAAGCATCTTATGAATACTGTATGTTGTTGTTGTTGTGTGTGTGTGTGTGTGTGTGTGTGTGTGTGTGTGTGTGTGTGTGTGTGTGTGTGTGTGTAGCTCTGTGTGTGTGTGTCTGTGTGCTTAGAAATGTCGTTTTTATTTTAGTCTTTTCTAGTGTCACCAACCCAAAGTTCAATTGGCGTTAGCTTTGAAACCAAAATGAATTGTTTCTTTTTATTTCACATTTTTCTTCAAATCAGTGATTTTTCGGTCCCAAATAAGTACAGCTTGAAATGAACGAACCGGGGGATCTTTAGTATAAATAGTTCCCCCACCATCTGGAAGTTCTGTGCTTGTAACTTCCTCTAATCTGTCACTCTCTTTGACTCTATACCTTTTCCATTTGCTTGCTGTCATCTACTATCTTTCTGCCTTTCCAGTCCATTCTCCTGCCTTTTTTTTTCAAGAAACACTTTCAAAAAGATTTCTTCCAGCCGAAGTCGGACATGCTGGGCCTAATTAGTTCTTAGTTAGGCGCCTAACGGCAGCATTACGTACGCATCTTGATCAAAGAAGAAGAAGAAAAAATGAATGATTGGATTTCAGTTGATGTGAGATGGGTTTGATTTGATTTGGTTTAACCAGGCGGGCATTCAGGGGAAGCACACCTACTTCCGGCCATCTGAAATCATAAACGGTTGTTTCATCGTCTGCATTGCCCGCGAGGTGAGTACTTGTAGGGAGGAGTGGGTAATTTGTTTACCAGCCGCGAACGAAGAGAGCGAGGCTGATAATATTTTCACAGATTTTTCACAGAATTCTGTTTGTTCCTGACTATCTATCTATCTATCTATCTTGAACACGACACGTTTGAACCGATGGACTTAGGAGGCTCAAATTGTGCATGCGGATAGGTGCTAAAGATATTTAGGCTATGTTCGAAAGCAAAGGTCATAGGTCAAGGTCACTGGATCCAAAAATGCTGCCGAGCACCTGGCATGATAACGTTTGAACTTAGGACAGTCAAATTTTGCATGTGGAAAGGTACTTAGGTTATCTAAGGCCAGGCTTAAGAATGAAGGTCAAAGGTCAAGGTCAATGGAGCACAAAATGCTGCCGAGAATATGGCACGTTAACATTTGACCTAGGACACTCAAATTTGGCATGCGGATACGTACTTAGGTTATCTAGGCCAGGTTCGAAAATGATGGTCATAGGTCAAAGGTCAAGGTTACTGGAGCCGAAAATGCTGCCAAGCACCTGGCACAATATTGTTTGAATGGGGAGACCTAGGACACTCAAATTCTGCATGAGGATAGGTACTTAGGACATCTGACCAGGTTCGAAAATGAAGGTTATAGGTCAAACAGTTCTGAAATAAAGGTTCTCTACCAGCTGCAAGGTGAAGCACTACAGCCAAAAATACTGCTGCGCGGCTTTCTCATGTCTTTCGTTAAAATTCCAAAGTATTCACTTACTTTCCTTTTTTGACCTATATAACTGTTGCATCCAATGTTTTATTCTCGTGAATTATTTAACAAACGGCGTAATAACAGTTGTGCAAACAGCAGGATCATCCTGGTGTAAGCACATTGACATTGCCCAAACTTACGTTGTAGATATAGTAATCATCGAAGGTAGGTTATGTTAGTTTGAAATTAAGTGGAAACAAAAAGCAACTGTGCACATAATTATTTAAGTTCTCATATCAAGAATTCTTAGTACTTTTATGCATTCCAAAATGTTCTTTTGGGGGGAGAATATGCATACTGCTCCAAACAAAATCATTTGACAGTAACATAGACTTGCAGAGTTTAACAGTAGCATATCCAAAAAGTCTCCCACTTTGTCTTTCTGTCTCTCTCTCAGTTTTTCTGTATCTTTCAGTGTTTCTGTCTCTCTCTCAGTTTTTCTGTGTGTCTGTCTGTCTCTCTCACATACATACTCTCTCTCTCTCTCTCTCTCTCTCTCTCTCTCTCTCTAATTTTGTGATGAGTTAAGTTTTACTTATGTGCATGTTAAAGACGAGGACTAGAAAGTAGGCTTAGGCTTGATTTCGTTATGAGTAGTATTTATTTTTTAATATGTGTATTCGCTTGCAAACAATATGACTTGGTCTGCTTTTGTTACGAGTGTGTGTTTACTTTTTAATTTGTTTATGCTACAAATGAATAATGTAATATAGGAATAGGTCTCATGTTGCCATGGGTACGTACATGTATTTACATTTTAAATTGTGCATGTTAAGATGAGTAGGTAAAGTAATATTATGTTTGACTTATTATGTGCATGGGTTTCTTTTCAAATAAGTACATTTTAATGATGAAGTATGATTGAGGTATTTTTTTATATATGTTTGTGCACTTCTTTGAGTGTGAAAAGTAGGATTGGGTTTTATTTTCCCGTGTGTATGCGCTTACGTCACACATTTTGAATTTTAATAATGAGTATAGTTAATAATAATAGGTTTGATTTTGTTATTGATGTGTTACAATATAGGGATGTTTTTTTGCATGCTTTACATTACTTTGTATGTGTTTATTTTCGTTTTCCATTTTCTACTTTTATAAATGTATTCTGTCCAGAGGGCTGGATGTAAAAAAGCATGTTATTGCTTACTCCATTACCCTCTATAAATAAAATTCAATCAATCAATCAATCAATCTCTCTCTCTCTCTCTCTCTCTCTCTCTCTCTCTCTCTCTCTCTCTTTTTTCTCTCTCTCTCACACACATACTCTCTCTCTCTCTCTCTCTCTCTCTCTCTCTCTCTCTCTCTCTCTCTCTCTCTCTCTCTTTCTCTCTCTCACACACACACACACTCTATCTTTTTATCTTTTTTTCTCTCTCTCACACACACACACACACTCTCTCTCTCTCTCTCTCTCTCTCTCTCTCTCTCTCTCTCTCTCTCACACACACACACACACACACACACACACACACACACACACACACACACACACACACACACACACTCTCTCTCTCTCTTTCTCATGATTTCTGTTCTGTCCTAACAGCCGGAGGACCCCTTAGAAATGGCCCGAGGCAAAGCCCTGGGGCAGAAGTCTTCGAAGGGCAAACTCAAGTCGAACCCTTCCTCCTCCGAGTCCTCTGAAGCGGGGCACACCAGAACCAGAAAGAAGAGCCTGAAGAAGACAAAGAAAACCTCCATCGGCAAGGTCAGTACCCCTACCAAAAACGGCAGCGGCAGTAGCAGTCACAGTTCCCCTACTGCTGCGTCAGCTGCCAGAGTCACAACACGGCTGACCGTGACCAGTAACGATAAGGTTCCGGAGTATACCAAAGTGGTCAAACACCCCAAGCCCTTCAGATGATGGGTTGAAGTAGTGGCTGAGATTCTGTGTGCTTATAAGTTTGTGTGGGAGGCTTATTTGATTGACAAGTTGCATGGTTTTGTGTGTGTTTTTGGTGTGGTTTTTTTGGGGGGATAAATCTGCTGTTATTGTGGATTTCCGGCTATCTATCAAATCAGCTGGTTTACGTGTTTTAAAAAGGAGGATGTTTGACATCTATAATGGGGACTTTTTCTGTCTGTGAAAAATAGAGGATTTGACAGGTGCATGTTTCGGGGAATCTGCTATATTATTATTATTATTATTATTGTGAATTTCCAGTTGTTAAATCAGTTGGTCAGCATGCCTTGGGGCATGGGTACATGGGTACATATACTCGGACACTCGTGCTGTATATCCCATCTGCAATATACACACACAAAATCTAGAAGTAAGAAGTAAGAGGATGGGTTTCTGAGTGTATGGTTGTTTTTTTGTATTTTGTATATTCTAGTCACAGAGACTTATCTCTGTGAAATTCGGGCTGCTCTCCCCTGGAGAGCGCGTCACCACAAGTGCAGCGCCTACCCAATTTTTTGTTTGTTTTGGGGGGGGCACAGAGTGAGGAGGGTGGGTGTGGGCACACTTGGAAACCCTAGCTATCAATTTGGCCATACCAGGCAGCGGGATTTCTCCCTGCTCTTACCGACTTTCACCTGCCGTGGGATTTTTACGTGCGTAAAAGCGCACGGGTCAGACTAGCTTTAAGTCCCCATCCGAAGGACTCGACATTCAGTTCAATTTTCCTGTCGAACTAGAAAGAAAGGGCGAGGCCGGGATTCAAACCCAGGTCGCTCACGTTGCAGTCACGCATTACATTTGGCAGGCGAGCGTCTTAACCACTCTGCCACCTTTCTCCCCTGTGTAGACGTCTTCATATTTCTTACTACTTCCAGATACTTTTTTGTGGGGTGGATTGCGGATAGGAAATGCGGATGGGTGTCCATGTATATGTGCACACGCCATTAATGATGATGATGGTCTGGTATCCAATGGGGACTCTTTACGTCTGTGAAAAATTAGAAGATTTAAAGAGATTCCGTTATCATTGTTGCATATTTCCATTTGGGCAGATGGTAAGAGGTAGAGATTTCCTATTTAAAAAAAAAAGGGGTTGGGCCATGGAACTGGTTTTTTTTGTTATTGTGAATTCAAATGTTTTATAAAAAAAATGTTGTACCAGCCAGGTAGGTGGGTTTTTTTCTTCTTCTTTTTCGTTTAAAAAAAAAGAAGTTTTTAGATGAACTGATTCAGGGATCTGCAATTGGTGTGGATTACCATTAACTTTAAGCCAGCTATTTTATTTGCATTGATGATTGGAAATGTTCTGACAGGGATTTTTGTGGAATCTGCTGTGTTATTGTTTCCTGTTTCTACGTTATTTGGATACGATGATGGATAGATCATCTTGGGGAGATTTTCTGATAAAGGATTTGGAGGAGTTCTATTCATAAAGCCGGCTGTTTACTGCAATTTTCGGCCCATAGGACGCAACTTTAAAAAAAAATATTTTTTACTTTGACCCAGTGCCTTATCTGCTGATATGGCCTTATTTATTATTATCATTATTAGTCTGAACAGTTGGCACGCCTAACCAATTTAATGCCCTTGGTGTTTGCAATACAGTAATATAATAGACACATATTATAGCATACCAAATGCATATAACATATAGCGTGAAGCAATGAGAGAAAAAGGCAATTGCGAAATTGTGCAAACACCCAATGACAAGCAGGAACACACACACACACGCGCGCGCACACACACACGAGCGCGCACACGCGCACACGCACACGCACGCACACGCACACGCACACACACACACACATGTGCACACACACTCACATTGCTGACATGCTGTTGAAAGGACAGGGTTTGATTGAATGTTGCGTTGCAGACAAAAGGAGAGAAAGTGATAGACGAGTCAGTGAATCTGATGGAACCTGGAAGAGAAGGGTGACTTTGAAGTTAGTTTTGGTGGGGAGATCAAGATGAGCCCAGATTTGTCTTCATTAAGCTTCAGTTTGTTTTCAGTCATCCAGTCCTTCAGGCTGGCTACACAGGATTGGGTGCTTTGGATCATGATAGGAAGGCTGGAGAGTTTGTCTAGAGACGTACAGCTGATTATCGTCAGAGAAAAAATGATGCTGAAGCAGGTGATTAATCAACCTCTCCAGATAAGAGGAACTGAACTCCATCCTCCTTGAGCTTATGGAAGTTTGAACTCTTGGCTGGGGTGGGGGTGCGTCAGCGATGCACCGTCTCATAGGCTGAAAATTACGGTGATTTTGATGGGCGATTCTTGGGGTCATTGTCTGACAGGAAGGGCTGTTGTTGTTTAGGAATTCCCAGTTGTTTGTTTCGAAGTTACCTGTTTTGTTTAGATTGATGGGAAGATATGTTTTAACAATTATGTCATTATTGTTGTTGTTTTTGAAGAGGAGCACAAGTCCATTGATATTACGAGTCTTCATTTTACAAACCAGTAGGGCTAGCGGGTGATGGTTGAGCTTGGGGAGATATTCTGAAAGTGATAGTTGTCAGGGGAAGGAGGGTGGGTGGGGTGGAGGAGTTGTCTGCTAATATTGTGGATTTGTACTTACCTAGCCACAGGTTTATATGTATTGGCTGGTGGCGGAGGATCTTGGACTTTTGGTGCTTCATAAAAAAATTAAAACATTTAATATTGAATTACTGATGCAGGATGTACCATGAGAGAAGAAAATCTGTGTTGGGTGAAAGCCTGAAGGGCTGGTACTACCAGCCTTGTTTGTTCCTTTTGCGATAATACCTTCAGGATTTCACCGGATTATTTAAGGTTCACAGCAATAAAATGTCTTCGGTTTACCCCTCCCTTCCTTTTTCACCACCAGTACCCACATTTCTTCATCTCCACTCATTATCGAGCCAGGAGGTACTATGCGCTTTCTATGTTCCTTTTGTGAGTCATACATGGCTTTTGTCACTCATTTTTTGTTCTCCATTTCAGTCTCCTGGTGAGAATCTAAACCATTGTATTACATGCGTCTTTAAATTGTAAATAGCTCTACTCTGTCATCAGTGTATCAGATGGGTCTTCAGAAATAGCTTTATTCAATATCATTGTATCGGGTGGGTCTTAAATTGTAAATAGCTCTTCTCAACCATCAGTGTATCAGATGGGTCTTCAGAAATAGCTTTATTCAATATCATTGCATCGGGTGGGTCTTTAAATTGTAAATAGCTCTTCTCAACCATCAGTGTATCAGATGGGTCTTCAGAAATAGCTTTATTCAATATCATTGCATCGGGTGGGTCTTTAAATTGTACTGAATAGTTATATTCCATATCATTTGTGTTTGTTTGTATGCATGTGTGCGCACTGTGTGTGATTGTGTGCATATGTGTAGTTAGATTTCAGGGTTTTTTAAGTGGGATAATGTTTGTGTTTTTATCATTTGTGTTTTGTTAACCCCTTGACTGCCACCAACGTATTACGTACTGACCTGATGACATCACTGATGATGTCAGATGAAGAGGAATAACCTTGATATGCTGGCTTTTGCTCTACTAACAGTCAAGAGAGTAATATCCCCAGACCATTTTGCCAGATTGGCTCTATCAGTTGTCTTTTTCATGGCATGATTTGCCCAATGATTTAAAAAAAAAAAATTATCTGGCAGTCAAGGGGTTAATTTGTAAAGGAGATTCTTACACTGATGATTGAAACACGATGAATGTTTGTATTTGAAATATGCTTATATATGAATGCGTACATATAAACTTTGTGTACACGTTATATTCATTTTATGTACAAACTGTGCTTGTAAAGCTGAACCTTATATTGTGATATTCTATTGAACGCTTTAATTCCAACTTACAACAAAAACAAAAACTGCTGGACTTGTGGTGCTGAATTGTTATAAATATCCCAAACATTATCCAAATTAGGGGGGGGGGGGGGGGGGGGGGGGGGGGGGGGGGGGGGGGGGGGGGGGGGGGGGGGGGGGGGGGGGTGTTTAAATTGGGCTGGATCGCAAAGTAATGTATCTGTTTATCTGCCTGTTATATTTTTGTTTACATTATTTTCTTTGCGCCTTCAAAATGATGTCCTTGTTTATCAAATAAAACTTATGTCTGTTCATTGTATTACTATTAAAATAGCAAGGATTCAATCGGGGCATCCTTAATTACAGTTAAAACCTACTAAATCTTTTATTACTGACATTTTATCCACCCTTCAAAGGTTGTTTTTTCATCCGTTTTGCTGGTGTTGTTTTTTGTAAAGAGATTTGTGTCTTTGTGGTCAATGAATGGAATGATCTCTCATTATAGATAGTTTTTAATTGCATTTTTGTGACGGTATGTTATTCTTCTTGTTGTTCGTGGAGAGGGTGTGTGTTGTAAGCTTACTAGAGTTGCACTCATAATTTTAAAAAACCGTTCCAACTTCATAGAGTGTTGTACGGTTTTTTAATGTAAGGTATATATATGTGTATTCAATTTGTTGCAAGTCAGGGCTTCTGAAAACGTACAGATTTGCGTATTTACGCATTAGAGCTCTCAAATCACCCCCTAGAATCTGAAACTGTGCGTGAGAATAACCCTTTAAAATCTCATTTAGGGGGTGAGATGACGCATTAAAATGATGGCGCGTGCGTGAACACAACCGTTACTTATCAGTAAGTTAATGACGTTCTACGTATTTCAATCATTTGTTAGGCCTTTCTGCCACAAGCCAGATCTAAAATTCTACTGGATCGCGCAAATTGTTGAAAGCTCATTGTATTGCGCATGGCGTGGGGGTGGGGGATTTGCAGGGGATGGAGCTTGTCCCATGTTTTCGCCTTTACCCCTTAAAATTTGCAACTGGGGGTGAAAATACCCGTTAAAATTTTAAACAGGGGGTGAGTGTACCCCTTAAGAGGGGAAAAGATCAGAAGCCCTGCAAGTATAATTGTACGTTTCTTAATGTAAGGTATAAGTGTAATCAAGTTTAGTGCAAGTATTAATCATGCATTTGCTGCTATTGCTTTCAGTGATGTGGGTCTCGTTGGACATTTGTAAGGCAAGTAAAACCACCGATTTTCACAGACCACGTTCACAGCATGCGTTTGTTTTAGTTTTGCGTTTAGTTTGTTTATGTTCAACATCATGTTATGGTCACAGAATGGAAAGACAGGTTCAAAACAGTATGTTTCAGTTTGTATGGTTTTGAAGGTGAGTAATGAGCATCAATAATTGATCGTTTGTTTGGTTGTTGTTGGTTTTTTGACACACAAATTTCACCATGTTTCAGAATGTATGATTTGTGTGGTTTTGAAGGTAAACAATGTTCATCAGTTATTGTTTTCGGTTACTGACGCACAGAATTCACCGTAGATGATTGTTGTGATTTTTTTTTTCACAAAATAGAACACACCCATCTCCTTGTGTTGGAGATTGCTTGCAACGTTAAAGCCCTATCAACCGATCCATAGGATCGGGTAACGATATTCCGACACATCTGACTCGGCGAGCGAAGCCTGTTGTCTCTCACAATATAGGGAAAAGAGGGGAAAACCCGCTTCTGTGGCTGCAGCGATTCGAATACTGAGCGCGCGAGAGAAATAGGGTTTACGCCCTCTTCGGCCTTTCGGCCATGTGGGGCATTCTGAGCGCGCGTTGCGCCTACCCTCCTTTTATACTCCGGTTGTGGGTTTAACGAAAGGAGAGGGGTGGGATTCTACTTCTAGTAGGGAACATTTGACATAGTAAAGTACTAAATTATTGCCTCCATAACTTAAATACATTTGTGCCTTTTTGTTTATGGTATTGAAAGTTTACCATTAATTTTACAGAATACTTCTTGTCAGTTGGCAGCAGAAAATGCCAACACGGTCTGGGTTTTTTAACCATGGAGAGAATGTACACATGCTTCAATGCTTCGACATCTCATGTGTTGTCTGTCCTATATGTTGCTATTTATTTATTTTAATGAAAAGAACATCTTCACTGCAAATGTTTTTTTTCTTTTTCTTTTTAACTTTTTTTAAAAATTCATGTTTTTGCATTTTACAATTTCAAAAACAATACACAAGACAAATTAAACAAAAACAATGTCTCTCTCTCTCTCTCTACTTCACTGCAAATCTTAGTTTTGCTTGAAGGACTGCACGGAATATTTTTGCTTAATTATTATTAGAAATCAGAAAAGCAAAACTGACGAAACATGCTATATTTTTTTCTGCACTGAAAGAGTTGTTGGATCTTACTTTGATTGCCATTTGGTTCGTTTAATAATTAGGTGTGTGTGTGTGTGTATGTGTGCGTGCGTGCGTGCGTCTGTGCGTGTGTGTGTTGGTTATCAATGAATTGCCAACTCAAGACAACTGTGTGTTCTTTTGCTTAAAAAGAAATCTTAAATATTAACAAATAATTTTTAATCAGTAACAATGTTTCATTTTCAGAGGTAAAATGTTAAAATGATCTATTGTTGTGTATATTTAAAATCAAAGTTATTCATGAAACGAATATCGTTTATCGATGGTTTAATCAACTATTTGTGTCTACAATGGGGGTTTTCTTCTAATATTTCATTAGGTTTTTAAACAAAAATGAAAGAAATAATAATTTTAAATGTTATTAATGTACATGATCAACATCGTTATGCCATTCTCTTAACTGCTGATAAAGTTAGGATCCACTTAGTAATATTTGTGTTATCATGACCAAAGTAATGTGGTTTTTTAGACGAAAATGAAACAATATGTTCCGTTATGTACTTAGCTTGTTCATTTTGTTTTCCTTTTATGGTAGTATCTTTATCGTTTAAAAACTCGGGACTTTCCTGGTATTGCAGTACCTCCAGGATCGTCCCACTATCTTCATATCTATTAATGTCCCACATGAGCCTGTTCCAGGCCGGAGGACGTTAATCAAATTTTCATTCCTTTTGCCTGTGAGCAAGTTCACTGGACTTATGTGTGCACACACATTCATGTAAGTTCACGTCTAAGCAAGAAAGTGTGGCACATTAGAATGCATAGAATACTGGCATGACCTTCATTCTCAACGTCTCCAAGTGTTATCGTGTTTCTGAATGAAGTGCCCGTAGTAAGCAAAACAGCAGAGTGTGTAAATGCGCGCCGTTTTAAACGCATCAAAAGAATGTTTGTCACCCAACATGATGCTTCACACATGCCTAATTTATTATGCAAGCATTCTTGTGTTTTTTATCATTCACTTTTGACTAAACAACACAGACAAGTGCTAAAATATAGGATCGCAATGGACTTAGCTGCAATTATCCATGTCAGTGGGATGGTATTTGTTAAAAGAAAAAGAAAAAACTCGAAGTGCAATGAATGTTGTATAAGTCTGGTTTTGTCCGATTCTGTTTATTTTATTAAAAAAAACCTCTATACCCCCCTTAAAAACAAATTATATGGAGCATGAAAGTAATCACATGATTTTATAAAAACGATTTTATATTATTTTGTTGAGCATGCAACAAAGCTTATGGATGTGAGCAAGCGGTGTGCTATGTGCCACACTCTGTGTGTGTGTGTGCTTGTGCATCACTTGTATGCATTGTTCTTGCAAATTGCAGATGAAAAATATCCGAGTTATGTGCACGAGTGAACGCACAGTCAGATCTCAGTCCGTTGCATTGTTTCACTGAGTTTATTTTAGTTTGTTGTGTTGTGCACATGGTCATTGTTGATATTAAACCAAGCTGATCCTGGTTTTGTTGTTGTTTTGGAGCATCACTGCATAGCATGGAATTCAAACTGGCTCTTACAGTTACATAATGACTTCTTTTTGTATTGTATGAGAGAGTGCAGATGCTTATATGTATTTGTATGTTTATGTGCACATATGCGCACATTGAAAGAAAGATAGATGCCTGTTCATTTTAAGATATGTTTTTTGTTTTACCTGCAATATTATGCTTTCAAAAGTTTTCAGTTATTTGCGAGCTTTCTTTAAACTAATAAGGAATCCAGTCATTATGAAATAATTGCTACCAATGTGTATTCAAGACAGGGGATAGTATAGTTTGGATTCTATCAAATGCACATTAGTGTAAGTTATTAATCTTGAATTTAGTATTCTAAGCGTTGGCTCAAATGAGAACATACGGACAGAAACCAGTCTGTTCAGTTCCAGTCCTGATGAGTGCGTGTAGTTTTGATCAAATTAATGTTCATGCTATTATTGCATTTGTATATCTTAGGTCTGGCTTTTTTTTAAAATGGGCATATGTGATGGCGCTTCAGAAAACCTTATGTAAGTTGCACAGAACATTTTTGAGTAAAAGCAAAAAATTATCAACCATCCTAAAAATGTAGCATTTCTGTCAAGGTTATACTTAATTATTAAGTAAATCCGAGCTGCGTGTGGTCCCTCCCCCCTCCCCACGACCCCTTGGCGGAGGTTTCCGAAAGTAAGAATGGCATGACCTTCGGAGGGTGCCAAGGATGCTTGATACCAAATTTGGTGTCGATCCGTTGAGAACTACAGCTCACACGCACTTGCCGTTAGTAAATCCGAGCTGCGTGTGGTCCCCCCCCCCCCCCTCCCCACGACCCCTTGGCGGAGGTTTCCGAAAAGTATGTTTCCCGAGTATGTATTAGGAATGTTAAGTTTATCGTGTGGAAGCAAAACCTGAATGAATGCAAACAAATTCCCCGATGTCTGGTTTTCTTGTGCACTGTCACATAGGAAACAATACGGCATTGTGAGGTACAGAAGCCCTAAGAATATCGTTCTTGTCAGCACCAGGTATAGTGAGCTTTGCGTTATGTTGTTGTTGTTGTTGTCGTACCCTGGCTAAAAAACTCCAGGGATTACCCCGCCACGTGTGCAGCCACACTCCGACTTTGGAGGAGTGTAAATCAGTGAATGGAAGCACCTTGGTTTTAAATTAATTTAAAGAAAGACGCAGTTGAAATGTTACTTATTATTTTTATTGCATGCACAATTCTGACGTGATTTGCATATATGGTTATTAGCTGGTTCCAGCCTGCTGCCTTTTGTATCTACAACTACGGGGCTACACATGCCGCGCTTCGCTTCTATCTCCACCCACAATATCCCTTCATCGCAATCAACAGTCTGCAACGCAACATCTCTGGCTCTAAGCTTGGAAGGCAAAGGATTTTAGTCATGGAAATGAAAGAGCCCATGCCTATCATCAAATCTATGCCATGGTTTGCTGAGAACACACACCCCCTCTCTCCCTGCCCCCCTCCCTCACTGCACCCCACCCCCCTCATGGATATCACAACTGGAAGGCAAAGAACGTCCTGTCCCCCCCACCCACCCCCCAAGTTAAGAAACCATGGACCTAATTATCACTGTATCCTACCCCTCCCCGACACCTTCATCCCTTCAGGTCCCTTGTCACTGTCGCTGAATTGAAATCTCAATGGTTTATGTACAATGGTGAAAAAAATTATACATATATTAACAAAATAAATTATCTGCTACCACTGCATTTTGTGTGTGTGTGTGTCTGTCTGTTTTGGTGGTGATGTTTATTTCCTCTGTACTTTTTATTATTTTTCTTTGCAAAGATTCATGGACTAAAAAAAGTCTGTGTGCGTGCGTGTGTGGGTGTGCGTGTACGTGTGCGTGTGCATGCTAGAAATTCTGTACTAGTCGGCACTAAAAATTCACTGTAAGTGACTAAAGAAAATTCATATAAGCTTACTAAAAAATTTGTTTACATGAAATCAACCACACATTATTTTTATTATGTTACGACAGTGGAACGTCCATTATCAGACTTCGCATTATAAGACTCCCTCCCATATAAGACCTACTTCTCATTGCCCTTCTTTGTAAGCATTGAAATTACCTCCCTTGTAAGACCTCATTTTGGATGATTTTTGAAGGTCTTATAGTTCCACTGTTCGTACTTCACACTCAAACAAAAGAACAATTACAACCATTCTTCAATGCAGTTGCTTTATTGGTGTATCCACAGCAAATGTATAAACATAACAGTAACACACACAATATTGATAAAAAGAATTAAATGATATTCTTTCTACGACTAAACCACATCTATCATTTTTTTAAATTGGTATACGTAAAAGCAAGCGCGTGTAGGTTTTATCACAAATATTCAAAAGCGGGTACACATCTATTTATGCAGCTATTTCTTGCTGCTTTTACTGGAGTTTGAAAATGCAGGTGTTAAACTATATGAAGCTGTTTTGTGCTTTTTTTGTGTCTGCACCATTATTGTCCCTTACACTGCCAATACATGATCGATCATAGAAAGGAACAATATCTGTGTGTGTGTGTGTGTGTGTGTGTGTGTGTGTGTGCGTGTGCGTGCGCGCGGGTGTGTCAGTGTCCTAAAATCACAAATGCACATTCAGTGAATTTAAACTTAACACATAAATGCTTTTCAAGAAAAAACAACCAACAAGCATAAGCATTTGTACAAATCGTGGAAAAAGCAAACTAAAATACCTTCATAATTTTTTTTCTCAGCTGCAGGGGGAACATTACCCATAGACTCCGGCCTTTCAGGGTTTTTTCATTTTGTGTAGTTGCACCCACACATTTTCATTCAGTGTCTTCTCTATTTACTTATTACTAAGTCTCCAGTATCACTACCACCTTGCAATTATGCAGTTTTTGGAAGTCGGTTGGGTGGTCAAAATACTTAAGTTTGACTGTAATTCTTTTCCACTTGATACATGCAATTTGCCAAATTATTTGCAATAATCTGCTCCACGAAGACTTCCAGATTCCTTCTGTTTCAGTTGAACACTAAAGATCTATAAATGGACTCCACAGTGCGTCAGATCTACGACGTTTGTATACCACAAATGCTGGAATTGTTTTAAAGCTTTGAAATATCCACTGTTCATAACTAGCCACACTTTGAAACCTTTTCCATAACTTGAACGCTTAAATAAAAATAATTTGCACTGAACACTACTTAGAAGAGATTCACAACGCTTAAAATTAATTAGCACCAGATTAGCAACAGAAGATTCTATGTTACAGTAAGTGCAGTAACAAAATAAAACATGGACCCAAGAATTAAAAAAAAATAAAATTCTGCATATCGTCGGTGAAATTCAGAAACCTCGAATCTCAATGTTGGCAGTTTTGAGAAAAATTAAAAAAACTTTTTTAATAATTAACTGCGTTTACCACAATTGATTAACTATGATGAATATGTTGTTCAAGACATTGCGAGTTCAGTCCTGCATTTTGTAAAACAAAATTTAAAAAAATTTAATACTTGAAAAGAACGAAGATATGAGGTTTTTGTCCTTAAGTAGATCTGAATTTGGGACTTACACAAGGTTTTTTTCAATTTAGACAACCTCATTTACCCCAGATAGAAAGTCGTTAAAGATACGAGCTTTTGGTGGAAGGTGGCAGGGAAAATTAGAGAGCTGACTGTATCTAACTAAAAAAATGTAAAATCGAGATACAAGGTTTTTGAATTTCACCGACGATATGTCAAAGTTTGTTTTAACTGACAACACAATCAAAATACAAGACTTCACCAAAAATGTCAACAAGTCAGAAGAAAAGCAATTCTACATTGTAGCCAGGAAGCTTAAAGATATTGGCGCACTTAATGGGCAAACCCAACACCTTGTGAACAACATTTCCAAGCAAAATGCTCATTACATAAAGAACCTCAAAACATGTGCACAAAATGAAAACCTGTCCTTTTGCGTGACCTTTCCTTCCCCCATTTTTTTAAAACTCCAGAAAGCAATGAAAATTATTTCATCAGAAAAACGAACAAACATAAATGCGTAGCTGGATAAAGATATAGATGTGAATGAAACCAGAATGATCACAACCCTGCAGCTGGAGTGTCAGAGACAAGGAGACAAACACTTGTGACATTTCAATTTTCGTGTGTATAAATATATATAAGGCTGTGGATTCAAGCGAAAGAACGTATGATTTATCCAATAACTGGATATAGAACGGCATACTTTGTCTTAATATATTAATATGATTGATAAAAGATCAATGACTAATACACCAACACCAGTCATAACTGAAAAAAAAGACAACTCTAAAAAAAAATTGAATTCTATCAGATCTTGCACTAAGAGTTGGTGAAAAAATTCTCAAATCTGCTAGATCATTTTTGTGTCACTCTAAAGATATTTCTTGGCAAGTCAAATTTGTCACTTCTATTTGGCTTGTTGAAGTTGTTCACATGAGAAGCTATCGAACAAAACAAGACTATACTGAAGTTTTAGGTATATAACGCATCGTAAAAAATGTTCACCAAGTGATGCCAAGCTGTGAAACACTGACTCGATCCTAAAACCTTAAAACAAAAATGTACCTGACAGACCACAAGAACTGGACAATGTAAGTCATAATCAAAACAGAAAAGCGTGTAGAATTTACAAATACAGTGTTATCAGAACATGTAAAGAAGAGATACAATGTCATGTTACAAAAACACAGGCTAGTTTATTCATTCATTTATTTATTTATACATTGCTTATAGTCCCGTCAACAGCAATGGTCTTCTCAGGGATCTGACATTAACACAGAAATATAAACCACTGAATATGAAAAATTACTTCAACAAAAGTTAAGAGTAAAACACTTATTCTAACTGTCAAAAACCAGAGTTCCCCTTTCTTTATTTTAGGACAAAGTCAATTGCTAACCCTTGACAAGCCTATAAATAGCTTCACCAGACCTGTGTACAAGTTGTTTTTGTGTGTGTGTTTTCAAAAATGGCTCTCGTCCAAATCAAAACTGAACAATTTTAAACAAAATACAGTGAAACCTTCTCATTTACACTCTGCATTGTGATAATATCACTGCATCAAGACATGATTTGAGTTGATTTTTTAAACTTGCAAAAGGGATTTTGTATTGAATATTCAAACCCCCCACCCCCCTTCCTTTCTCATTTCTCTCTTGTGGTTACTTTGTCTAACAGAGAAGGCAAGCGAGCATTGTAAACCCTGATAAAACGTTTGCCGCTTGAAGTTGAAGACTGGCTTGATTTGAACAACCGTTCAAAATATTTGTACTTATGTATCATTCTTCTTCACAACCTAAAACATCTTGTTAAATAAAAAAAAGTATTACAATAAATTAATTTATAGCTATACAATATAAAACAAGGTTTGATTACTACATTTTTGTAATACATATATTGCAATAGATAATCACCTGTTTTATAACAATATGTCAGATTAAAAATTCAAGTATAAACAACAGCAAAATCAACACACATCAAGTTAAAACTATTCTTAAAAAACCTCAGCCATACCATTCATCACGTTTGTCCATTTTCCATCCATCAACTTCACAGGCTTTCACCTTCCAATAACCTTTATATCTACCAGTCATCCTTCTCTACACCTTTCTTCTTAACCTTCTCATTTTACTGACCCGGACATGTTTTGACCAATCCATCTCTCATTAGAATAATAATTATCATACAATGAAAACACCCGAATGCCCACTTAAAACCGTAAATATTTCGAATTTTAATATTCTTTATCGTATACACCCAACCACGGACTGAAGAATAATAATTAGATTATTTGAATAGATAAATTTTAAATAAAAACCATCTCATGTTTTATCAGTTCCAACCACCAGCCTTTTGTCACCACTACTTCAAAACCAGTGGCTGGTCACTCATCAAAGTTATTTTGCAAACATTTGACTTTGATTTGTGGGGATGGATGGGTTGCGTACGATTTTTTTTTGGTGTGTGTGTGTGCGTGTGCGTGTGTGCGTGCGTGCGTGTGCGAGTGAATTTTTGTAAAGGTGGATGTGTTAGAGAGAGAGGGGGAGAAAGAGAGAGAGAGAGTGTGTGTGTGCATGCGTGTGTTGTTGTTCTTATTGTTGATGCTGCTGTTGTTCTTTCCTTGCCTGCTATTTGTTGTTGTGGTTGAAAATGCTAGTGTGTGTGTGTTTTTGTATTACAAAAAATCGGGTCTAAATATCATATTTTACCGTTTGTTTGACATAACTGTGACATTATTGTAAAGCGTTTAGAGCCCTTTTGTAAGAGAATAGGCGCTAAGGTTAGCATTATTATTATTATTATTATTATTGTTGCTTCTATTTTTAATCATCTGCCTTCAACATTTTGCAGATTGAGAGTGTCTTGTGAGCTTTTACTGGACAATCTTATGGTCGAAATACATGTTATTCTTCACTCTTTCCGCATGGCAACAGAATTGTGATAGTAATATCATTACAAGCATGATAATACTGTGTTACCATGGAGACACAGTGAAAAATAACAATCTGTATTCTGCCCATTACATTACGGAGCACTAAACAAGTAACTCACATCTTGAGTTCATAGTTTCGTTTCCATTTCTAATACCACTAAAGAAAATAGTGGTTAAAGGAGATCCGAGCTGACAACAGTTATAATGCTTGTGACATGATGGCAGACGAGAAAAAATGTCTGAAATACGCCTGGATTCACAAAAGAACATCCACAATTTTTGTTTCTCTTGGTACATTAGCTCTGTGGGTAGCCCTTTGCAACTACAGAAAATTCTTAACACTCACAGCCAAATAATCAAATGTGGGTTTTTTCCCCATAAAACATTGCGGCCAAGCAATAAACCAATTTTTTTTCTTATTCTATATCCCTTTTCTCATTCACGTTATATTCAAACCCTGTGTCTTTTTCCAACATGTTAGCCCCACCTCTCTATTCACCACAACGTAATTATCATGTTAAGTACCGTAGCTTGGACTCCAGTTAGTAACACAGAGTATAAAACACATTACATCAACATAAAATACGGACACAACATCGACTCTATTTACAGAGGTTTTGTGCACACTCAAAGCCTGGTAAATACACAAACTGTGATTATAATGGTTTTGCTGGCTTTGGAATGGTACTTCCACATCGCTTTTGCTGAAATCCCCAAATATCTATGTGCCAAGAGCTACTAGCTACACAACCAAAATGCCATATTTGGATTTGATAAAAACAACCAACCAACCAAACAAAAAGAAATGCACATATCAATAGTATGACTTGGAGGTGTATTATGGAAATGTAAGCAGAAACATAATCGTTGGACTCCGCACAAAAATGTCCAAGCAGGGATGGAACCTGGATGGCTTTGTTGAAACATTTACACCGATATTGTAAGTGAACATGAAAACTCGTATTAGTGAAAACAACATGTTAAAAGCACAATGAAAAGTTATCTGCTTTCGTTAACAAAGACTATTGTCCATAATGAAACAAACTGTACAGCATTGAAATGATGGACAATATATCGCCGCCCGCATGCAATACAGACGTAAGTCGAATGACGTCACTTCACATGAGGAAAGGAAAACTCAATATTTTGGTCATTTCAGGCCACATAACGTCATTTTTTGTTCCTTTAACGTCACCATCAGTGTTTTATCTTTGCAAATTGTTGTTTTACAGCTTTGTTAGATGATGCAGCTTGTCTAGATCAACTAGTAAGTCCAACACATCGAAGTTGACCAATTTTGAGTTACTTACGTCTGCGGACGGCATATTGTAGTACAATTACGTCAGACTATTAATGTACAACTGCGCATTGATGATACCAAAGCTCTACGACATACTAGTAACACTGGAAGCGATCAAATGCAGCTTAGCAAAATATGTGTAACACAAAAGGAAGTGTTTCTCACTTCATAGGCTAGCAACATACACAGGCATCCCTTGCTCACAAAATGTTATTACCTGGGGTTAATTTTATGAAGTTCTACTAAAGGTTAAGTGGGAAACTAAACATTGTTACTTTCTAAAGTCAGTAAATCGGTTTACTGAATTTAGAAAATAACAACGTTTAGTTTCCCACTTTAGCTTTAGTAGAAGAACTTCATAAAATTAAGGGCTGATAACTATTACTACAGAATATGAATAATGAATAAGATTTTAAAATCAATACTTTCACTCTACATGAACGTTGGTTAACTCTTGTTGAATCATAGACCGCGTTATACATATCAGCTTAAAATAAAGCCCAGTTTGTTTTTTCTTCATTTAGTGTTCTTGATTTTGGTTTCTTCTTTTGCGATCTTGTTGCAAATCAACCTGAAACGGGTTTAATGCAGGATATTCAACATTTTCTTTTCTTTTAACAAAGCCATTTCTAAATGTTTGAAAATATTATCCAATCAAGCCTCTTGTGGAATTCTAACCATCTCGACCTTTGCTGATTATCATTTCAAACTGTCAAGAGTTTTAACAAATAACACTCATTTTAAGTTAAATAATCCCCATAAAGAATATGAATAAAACTCGACAAGATAAGTTCTCAAAACTGCTTGTCTAACCGAACGGCAACTGCTTACTGTACATAACTTTCATTTCAACAAATCAATTTCACACACACGCAGATTCTAAACCTATTCAGATCAAAGCCAACAATATCATATGTACAGTGTCAATACGTTCTAAAAAAAGCTCATGGCAGCATTAATGGTCACAGTGGAAGTATTAGGGGGGGGGGGGGGGAGGAGGAGTGTCAACAATGTATAAACCAACAAAGCGGCAAGAATGAATTGACAAACAGAAAAGCATGCATTATCAACAAAACTTAATAAGAAATGATTCCAAGTTACCAAGGATCCAGACAAGTTTTTCCCACTTGACGTTAAATACCAATCCTGGGGGCCGTTTCACAAGGTCTAACGCTCGCTCAAATCGTTTGCTGATAGTTCGTGTGACGTTTTGTTCTTGCCAAACACCGATCAAGCGGCAAACTATCCGGAACTATCACGTGACTTGTAGGGGTTTGATACATTTCTTGTTGTTGACTGGTCCATTAAAGTTTGGTTAAAATAATACTTTTTTTGACCAAACAGACAAGAGCTTGTAATATTTTTCTGCAAACGTTTTTTTAAAGTGTTTCTTAGACCCCTTTTGGCGTAACAGTTATGCGGGCGGCGACCGTCGTCCAGAGAAACTCGACCATGATTTCTTGTTCAGGAAAGGGGTCAAGTCTTTCGATTACAATAATCAGTAATCAGTTTCTTTGTGATAAATTGTGAGCCTTTTTCTATATCTTTCAACTTGCATTTAAGTAGGGTTTTTTTTTACATTTAAAGCTCTTGATACCAAAATCTACATTATCTGAAACATTTCAATGCCCCCCCACCCCACCCCACCCCACCCCAACACGTTTAATTAAAATTTGTTGTATGCAAGTGTTTAGGGGTAAAAAGTTATACTTCTCAGATCTAACACTGTAGGAGCAGGCAATTAGCATCTCAAGCTTAGTTCACCAAATGGCACCCACTAGCATAATTAACAGTCTGTTAGTTATGTAAAGTTTACAGAAAAATGGCATACATGGATAACAATTTTCCGTGGGAAATAGAAAAACACCAGAATCACTACACATTACAGTGCAATGAGGAAAAGAGTTTTCTTCTTATATTTGGCGCCAGCGGGGCTATATTTAGAAACTGTATTCATATTGTTCTAAATACTTCCGGCCAATACATGTATATTTACAAATATTCTTCCTATTCTTCTAAACACCTTTGGTCAAGACCCATACGATTTCATCAACAACACTGCATTCTTTAAGAATCAGAGTAGAAGATTTTACCATGATCAATCCAAACGACTTTTAAAAACATGATAAAAATCAAGCTACAAATGGCATTGAATGCGACAACAAAAAACTAAAACATTTAGCTGGCGCACAGAAGCAACAGACAAATACTGTGAAAAAACCCTTTCTATCTGCTTTCTGTACAAAAACCTACCATCACATTCAAACACATTCTCCAGTTATCGACTTTTTCCAAAAGGAAAAGACAAACCTTCTTTTCCACCATTCCGCACAACCACTCATGGATAAATTAATAGCCCACGTTCTCACCCACCAAAACCATCATCCTATTTTGATTAATTCCAGAGAGAGAACATACACACACACACACAATCTAAAACTCTTTCTTTCTCCAAAACATCGATCTGTCTTTTTCTACCTCACACACAGCATTCTTCTATTTGCACTTCTACGTCTCCCTCTATTTTGCACACACAAACATCACTTTGCATGCACCTCAAAATAACTCTTCTCATAGCCCCCCCACTTTTCTTATGTCCTCTCTTGGCCACACACACGCATTGTGATCATTCAACTGTCTTTTCCGTAAACCATCCTATACCTTCTTTTTATCTCACACCATCATTTTCTAATTACATGATAATGAATTCACGTTATGTGTAGCTTCTCTTGTATTCTCCCGTAAACCGTCCTATCTCTTCCTTTACCTAACATATTTCCAAATACAAAAATCCCCTATATAATCCCCCTTATTTCAGCGCACACAATGTTCATTCGCATCTCATTAGCTTTTATCCTAAAATCGTCTTATCTATCTCTTCCTGTATCGTACACACATCATTTTTCTAAATGCATACAAGCATCTCACATTATAATTTCCCGTACTTCTATTTCCCCCTGGTCTTCTATATGCGCCCCCTTATGTCTTGTCTTAGCGCATAAACTGTTCATTCATCCCTCATTAGCCTTTTCCCCAAAACCCTGTCCTAAATGCATACAAGCATCTCACATTATAATTTCCCGTATTTCTATTTCCCCCTGGTCTTCTTCTATATGCGCCCCCTTATGTTTTATCTTAGCACATAAACTTCATTCATCCCTCATTAGCCTTTTCCCCCCAAAAAATGTCCTAAATGCATACAAGCATCTCACATTATAATTTTCCATATCCACCCCTTATCTTCTCCTATATACAGTGGAACCTCCCTTATAAGATCTTCAAAAAGAATCCAAAATTCGGGAGTTGTATGAGGGAGGTAATTTTAATACTTACAAACAAGGGCAATGTCTCAGAGAAGTAGGTCTTGATTGAAAATCTGCCTAACGTCCTCCGGTCAGGAACAGACACATATAGGACATTAGCAAATATAAAGATGGTGGGAACGATCCTGGAGGCAATGCCCGGAGGCAGTGCAACACCAGGAAAGTCCCGAATTTTGAACAATAAAGAAGTAGGTCTTTCAAGGGAGGGAGTCTTATAATGGGGGGTCTTATAAGGGAGGTTCCACTGTTCCACTGTAGGGCTGGGTGTAACAAAGTATGCATACGTATCTGATTACCCTGTATAAATAAAATGTTGTTCTTTTGTTCGTTCTAATCTTAGCACACACGCTACTCATTCATCTCTCATTAGCTTTTCCCCAACAGAGAACACCATCCCAAGTCTTCCCTTAGCTTCCACGCAGCATGCTACTCCACCTGACTTTACAGTCCAGGGGAGAGAACACTTGTACTTGTTGACTGGCCATGAAATCCGTTCAAGAGTTGTCTTTCTTATTTCTCCTCCAGCACAATCGATAACGGGACTACAGTACACGAGCAGCAGATACGTATCACAGAGCATGATTTCAAATAACGAAATTTGAAAGAAAAACAACATGAAACAAAAACTGCGCAAAGTATTTACAATGCAAAGCGGGTAAGACAAACTGAACAAAATATTTCATTATTTACAAATCAACTCTTCACTATTCCAACACAATGACTGTTTCGCTAAAACTCGACTTTGACTTCATTGTTATTGTTTTTATGGACCCTGAAATTCTGAACATTTATATCCGTCTGACTTCAAGTAACGTTTAGCTTTCCATAATAGAAACGTGCTAATCAGCTAAAACAACTAATTACATGTAATTGTACTCTTACCTTGCTTCCTTCATCCAGGTTTAATAATAATATAACAATAATAATAATAATAATAATAGTACATTTATATAGCGCTTTACCTCAAATGAGCCCAAAGCGCTTGGGTTTAACAATAACATTGGAAAAACACACACACAGGATTGACTACACATAAAACACCTAAAGCAAATGATTCAATAAACATCAACCTTTCAAGAACAACAACAACAACAAAAACGGCATTATTTGGGGGGGCTCTTTCTCTCTGCAAAAGTAATGCTGTTGGTGTTGAAAGCCACAAATCTTGACTATTTTTGAAGGAAAGTCTGATTTTACGGAACAACAACAAAGTATATTTGATGAAAAACAGGCTGTTTTAAGCTTACAATGTCTGAAGCGGGTACCGTACAAACTGGACTATAAGACGCACCTGTATATAAGCCGCATCTCTTAAATTGATAAAATATTAGGTATTTATTCACAAATAAGCCGCAGCAGTTTATAAGCCGTAGAGAAAATTGCTTGTGCACAAACCAACACAAATATAGAAATTCTCCTATTAGAACATGAGTATTCAATGTTCTCAGACACTTTAAGCATGAGATGTGAATCTATTGATGACCAAAACCAGTTTTAAGTCTAAAGAAACTCAAAATAGGCTGAAGAATGTGGCCAGAAACATTTAATCATACTGATAAACGTAGAATGGAAAAGAATCCACAGATAAGCCGCATCAGTCTGTAAGCCGCACAGGTCAAAGTTAAGGGGAAAAGTAGCGGCTTATAGTCCGCATTTTACGGTAGATATTATTTTTCAAAGGACTCAGTAATGAAGAGTCACTGGTTTTTACTAATTATTCACAACACAAAGAGCAAGTACAATAATTGTGGTGTTAGCAAGATTTACATCCTATCCCAAACGTAAGCCACTCCAATGCTAGTGCTATTCGATTGAATGATTGATTCTAAATCAGCACAAACGCATGGTACAGATAAAAACAACAAACGTTAAATTAGCACAGATTCTAAATCGACACAAACGCATGGTACATATAAAAACAACGTTAAATTAGCACAGATAACAAGAAGTCATTAGGACAACACTTCACTATACCCAAACTACAAATGACAGCGTGCAATGACATTCATAAAAACGCGAAGTGAAATTCGAAGTGATCCACAGCAATTTATAAAGAAACAAGCCGAATCTGAAAAAAAGCCATATAACACATGTAACACCTTACACTAACCCACACATACAACAAGAATGGTAAAAAGCATATTTATATTCTGAAAGACTAACATAGCCAATGGAAAT
>JAGGCT020000872.1:0-25000 GCA_017654935.2 Phymorhynchus buccinoides
GCTCCCCTTTCAAATAATCAAAGTTCCGTTTGAGCTGCTTCCTGTTGTTGTGTTTGGACAATTCTTCGCGAAAACTTATAGAATTATGGAATTTTAAGCTCTACAACAATGCTTTTTACATCCAATGAAGGGTCAGTGTTTCCCATAGGGGTGAAATGTGAGAGTCCCAGGGACTCCCTGTGCAAAATTTTAAGAGTCCTTTTCATATTTTTAAGAGTCCCCTAAGTATATGATAAAAAATGCTTTAACAAAAGCAAATACATGCTAAACACACATGCTACATGCACAGTGAACACACAGGCAAACACATGTGCATAACCCCTGGAAATGGAATAGGCTGACTACACAGAGAGAGAGAGGGGGGGGGGGAGACAAACAGATCGAGATATTGACAGAGAGACAGGCAGACATACACACAAGCGTACACACACACTTGCATATATGCAGTAGCTTATGTTTTTGAGATGATGCCATTCACATCTCTAAAAGAACGGCTTGATGCTGCTGCTTTTTCCTCTGTCGAACTTGCAAAAACCGTTCAGATTTGGTCAACGAAGAAATCAGACCTAAAAGTTGAAGCACTTCACTCTCGCGAACAAGCATTCAGATGTAAACAAAGATCGTTTTGGAATGACCGGACATGTGTCTGCTTTAGAAAGGAAAACCCCGGATGGTCAGAAACAAGACTGACAACCAGGAAAATCAAAGCAAACAGACTGACCGCTATGGCACGAAGTGAAAATCGGGTTCGGAGTTTTAATATGGAAAAGTTGGGGTGGCTTGACCTAATTCCAACGATCCTACAAGTTGCAGACGATGTCTGAGCGAGTCCGAAACTAGCAAACATATTCTTCTGCCCCTTTCCTACTCGTGGCTTCTTTTGGGGAGGCATGGCTGGTTTTAAACACGAATTGTTGTCAAAAGGCCGAGAACGATCTTGTTTAGCTAGAAGACTAGGTCACGCTGGAACTTTATTTGGTCTTCAAAAAGTTGGATCGGAAAAGCTTTACCGAATGTGCAATGCCGCCATTTCTTCGTTTCGGCGTTCGTTTCGCCAGATACAACTTTTTAGTTCTGATTATGGTCCGAGGCCGCGGAAGAACTAAGTTTAGCAGACGACAGAATCCTTGAAGTTGTTGACTGCTTTGACGAAAAATCAATCGGTCAGGTGTCTGGTGACCGCCTGCCTGCTAAAACTATCCGTCAAAATCGAATGTTTATGAGTCAATGACCGATGACCGACGCCAAGAATGAACCCTGCAGTGTCTCGGTCTGTTGAAAAAAGTGTGCGTCCCATGGGACGCCCAGAGCTGAAATCAAAGTCCCTCTGTGATTTTTGTGCTTCAGGGATGCACATATGTGCGTTATGGGAAACACTGGAAGGGTTATGGCATCTGTTGGACGATATCTTGGACGATAATAGGGATTTTAAAGCATTTTAACGTGAATATGCGTCGTATCGACGACTCGTGATCACTTTAGATGTTTGACTTGCAGTAGATTGAACACGGCAATCATTGCCTCTCTTCTCATGATTTTGTTCACCAATAGGGCGCCCTCGTTTATTAGGCGCATAGGTCGAAATTGGAGAAAAAAATATCGCCTTATAACCCGAAAATTACGGTACAAAACATTGAAACAAAAGCAAAAGGTGTTAACATCGATTGTTTTGAATGTGTTTATCTTCGCTTGTTTATGATTCTTCGACGCATGGATCGGAATCGGAATTGTCTTTATTGTGTGTGGTTTCTGTTGTTTGTTTATGTGCATGCTTTGTTTATCCAAAACATTATTAAACAAAAATTGAAACAAAAGCAAAGTTGCTTACATTGATTGCTTTGAAAATAATTTGATACATGTGATTTCTATTTATTTGAAAATTTAATACATATTACATGTATGTTTGTTTATTCATAAAAAAAATATTGACTATTTGAATAGATGTCTTTTATCATTCTTTGTTGTGTGTGACTCCCATTGCTTGATAAAGATGTTATTGTCAGAAAAATTCACTTGTCTGTGCACTGTCATTACATAACCATTACTAATCAATTTCCTTCTTCTCCCTTTGAGCATCCAAAATCATCAGTTTGATTTTATGATACTATCCGGTCGAAGTCCGAAGTCGGGCATCAAAAACAAAATAAAACAAAAACCTACTCTACGAAGATGACCCAGCCAGCCGGGTCTCGCTGATCGAACCCCCGACGTGATGCTGAGTCGACAGTAACACCTAAACTAGGGATTTTTTTTTTCCAAATGCATCATGATGGAGGACTAGAAGAGGCCTTTCTTTGGCAAGAACATAAAAACTTCAAATCAAAATCAAAAAGTTACTCATAGTATTGGTATTCCCCCGTGGGGATACCGGGGGGTCTTTTGTATAAATAGTTCCCCCATCTTCTGGAAGTTCTGTGCTTGTAACCTTCCTCTAATCTCTCACTCTCTTTGACTCTGCCTTTTCCCTTTGCTTACTGTCATCTGCTATCTTTCTGCCTTTCCAGTACATTCTTCTGCCTTTTTTCAAGAAACACTTTCAAAAACATTTCCTCCTCCAGCCGAAGTCGGACTTGCTGGGCCTATTTCTTAGTTAGGCGCATAGCGGCAGCATGACGCATCTGCGCTCATAACTGACAGGAAACTGTCTGAGCGATCGAAGAAGAAGAAGAAGTATTGGTATTGGTATTATTTTGTAGTCACAGAGGTCGGTCTCTGTGAAATTCGGGCTGCTCCCACATGGAGAGCGCGTAGCCGCTAGTACAGTGCCACTCTTTGTTTTCTTTCTTGCATGCAAGATTTTTTGTGTGTGTGCGTAAATGCACAAAGCCTAAATATCACAAAGAGTGATTACTTCGCAGCCTACAAACCTTGAACATAATGAAGCCAGCTTTCTTACTTCCCACCTGGAAGGTGAACAGGTGGGAGGTGGGAAGTGTTAAGTATGGTAACAGAAGCAGTGAGTGAGTTCACAATGATCCCCACCTGTAGTGTAGGTGAAAGGGTGGGAGTAAAAAAAAAAAACGGCTTCAGTCAGCTGCGGACTGCGAACTCTTTGTATATTCAGGCTTTTTGGTGTGATTGTAGGGGAAGGGAGGAACAGGGTAAGTTTTGACCAACTGACCATTCTTTTGTTGCTGCTGGGTTCTTAAATGTGCTCGAAGTGTATCTTGGTGTATCTTGGTTTTTGTCATCTCATCCGAAAGACTTAGCGTTCAACCATAAATTCTAGTAGGGAGCAAAAAGAAACAAAAGAATTCTACTGAAATTATTTTTTTGCTGTGGCCAGGAATGAACCAGGGTTTGTTGCCGTAACCCCTTGACTGCCATATAACGTATCACGTATGTGCCTGATGATGTCATCAGATGAAGGGGAATAACTCTGGTATGCTGCTTCTTGATTTTGCACAGTCAAGAGAGTTATATCCCCGGATCATTTTGCCAGATTGGCTCCATCAGTTCTCCTTTTCATGTCATGATTGATTTTTTTTCTCTCTCTAATTTTCTATGGCAGTCGAGAGGTTTTAACTTTTTCGCAACACGCCGCTAGAATACTAGCAACGCCCGAGTTTACCGTTGCCGACACGCCGCTAGTATGTTAGCAACAGGCAAAATGCCCCTGAGGCCGACAGTGGTGTGGCTGCCTTCAACTCATTTTGTTAAACACAAAATAACGAGTTAGTTTTCGAAATCGAAACCACTGTACAAAAATAAAAATAAAGTCATTGTGATCTCCAGACTTTTTAAGAGAATTTATTCAAAAGGGCCAAAATCGGGTCTCCTGAAGGAATTTATACTCCTCGAGTGCAGTGTCCTGAGGGAATACGGAGCAGCGAGAGGGGTTGTGTTGAAAGTGTTGAGGCCAACACGTTACCTCTGAGCCAATCTACCACATGAGTCTGACTTATTAACCCTTTCACCGCTAATGTCGCATTTTTAATTTTTTTGGCTGTCCCATCTTCTGGGCCGTACAGTGGCGTTGCTCCCACACCGCTCGTTCCGAATCCCAATTCGCAGCTACACCCGGGTTTGTTCAAGTCGCAGAATCTGAGACCAGCAGTCCAAGGGGAGCGAATCTATGTTGGGCCGTCAGGAGGCAACCAACCGAGGAGACACTGCACTTCTGCTGAGTCACTTCGGTGGAGTTCAGTGGAGCCTGTTCAGGACACCACCTACTAAGCCCCCTACTGACGACACTATTCTCTTAGTCGCGGAGCCAGCGTGAGTGAGGTCCTCCTCCGAGGGCACCACCACGACCGTCCACCGACAGCTCACCAGAACACACTGATCCCCATGACTTTGACCCGAACGCACCAAGGCATAGACTGGATTGGAAACCAAAACTGAGGTCACCATGAGAGCAGGGCATGTCGCATTTTAGCACCACACTGATTTAACACCCATGCTACTAAAAGTTATGAAAGTTGGATCAGTTATCCAATATCCCTATGTTGTTAATTTTGGGAGATAAGGAAAGGATTTATTTGATGCATGTCATTGAGGATCAGGGCTCCCAGGGACCCCCATTTGGGGGTCTATGAAGCACTAAAATTCTACAGGACCCTGTACAAGAATGTGCAGGGTGTCCCAGTGATGCACTAGAAAAATTCTTTTTAGCATTCACTATGCCACTGGGACCCTCTATCCTGCCTCTAGGACCCTCTATGCTGTAAGTGAAGGAGTCCCTGGGACCCCTTGCTTTGTGGGACAATTGGGAGCCCTGGGGGATTCACAGTACTGCAGATGCAAACTTTTCTTTACCTAGGTAAGTCTGAGAGGAAATTTTGGATGAAAAATGGCTGGCGGCGAAAGGGTTAAACACAACAGGGAACTCACAGTGTCTGCAGGGACTTGGCAGCATACTGCAGGGCGTGGCCCTCAAACTCCTGCAGATGGCGCTCCGTGTTGGAGGTCAGACTTGTCGGGGTCGACGGCACAGAGCCCGCATCCTGAGAACTCTGATATCAAACACACACATCTTTGCCGTAAAATTATAACCAAATCAAATGCATCACCACACATAATACATTCGCACATCCTCGTTGTCAAGGTCTTTGCTTCAAAATTAGAAATGAAGATGTCATAAGCAGACATTTAAAAGACGTCTTGAACCAAATTTAGCAACAGCATATATCAAAAGTGAAACAAACAATGCACCATTTTTTAAATGATCGATTCACACACACACACACAAAACAAAAAACCCAACAAATTTGAGTTCTATGAAAATGGACATCACATGGCTGTAGTGTTGTGATTTGCGTTGTGCTAAAGTCAGTGCTGCAAACTATTTTACTGACCTACTCTAGATTTGTTTCTCCTTGGACAGCTGGTTTTGGATTCTGTGACCTTGCAAGCCAAAGTGTGGCTGCGATTTCGCGGTGTGGGAACAATGCCACTGTACAGCCCAGAAGATGGGACAGTAAACAAAAAAAAATTCCAGAAGAAAATGATTTGTTTTAATTAAACTCACCGAGTCGCTGGTGAAAGAGACCGATCCGGACCTCACGGCACCAGCGGTGCAGAGGGAGGGTCCATCTGGAGGGGCGGGGGGTGGAGGGTCTCTCTGGATCGTACCACTCTTGATGTGCCAGTAGTATGCCCCGTCCTCATCTGACAACAAGCACACAGAAATCATGGTCAGATAATATGCACGGGACAGCATTTAAAGAAACGCATAGTGTAATATCAATCAACACCATGCAATAAAATGAGGTGACTGAATTCAACAATGGAGAATGATTGAAGGAATTTTGATGATGCACCCAGCCTCTACCAATTTTAAAAGAGTATTAGGTAAACAAAATTCTGCTCCATGAAAAAAACAATATTCAGAAGCCAGCACTAATCTTTGCTTGCATAAAAATCTGTGTACAGCTTTAAGAAAGCGGATCCCCTTTCGAGATGCGCTATTATGAAAACAAGTATGGAAGAAAATGTGTGTATCGTCCTCTGACCTGGAACAGGTACATATGGGACATTTTTGTTGTAAGCAAGGGTTAAGCCTGACGATTTTCAAAAAGAGGAAATGGGGCAGGGGTCCAGGGGCTGGCTAGGCCCCAGCGGGGTAAAGGGGCAGAGCCCCTATTGGGGTGTCAGGGGGGCGTTTCACCTCTTGAAACTCTTGGTCAACAGGAAAACACGCTAGCTACGGGGTTTACACTTGGCAGGACATGGACCAGCAAGCACTGCTATTTCTTTTTTTTGCTGTCCCGTCTTTTGGGCCGTACAGTGGCCCTGCTCCCACGCCGCTCATTCTGAGCCCCAGCTTGCAGCCACACCTCTGCACGTTCAGGTTGCAGAATCCGAGACCAGCAGCCCAAGGGGAATGCACTTCTATTTCCGTTAAAGCAAAACCGAAACCCATTTTTATGCGGCAATCGGGTTTTCGCATACAGCAAAGCCGTTTTTTCCTGTTTTTATTATAATTTTGTTGTTGAACTGTTTCAAAAAACGGATTTCAGTCTGTACCGATTTTTCAAAAAATAGGATTATTTTCCTAAGGAAGCAGCTTAAGCCAAGTAAAGATAGTGGGTCGATTCTGGAGACACTTCAATACCAGAAAAGACCCAGAGTTATATAATGAAGGGGGAAATAAGATGGAAATGTTTATCCCCCACCCCCCCACCCCCTACATTTCCACCCCTCCATTCCACACACACCCATGACCCATGAAACAAGGTGACTTTGGTGTAAGCTTCAGGCTTGTTGCTGCTCATTTTCACATCGATATCCATTGACGTACATACACTGTGAACACAATAAAGATTTATTTAATTAAACCAAGTAAGGCAACTTGCCTTCGTGTTTCTCCCACCCTGGTGGCAGCACGTCAGCAGGGGCCTGTTCTTCAGTGTTGTCGTCGTCTTCATTGGCTTCTTGGTTCTCTCCTCCATTCTGTGTTATGACAAAACAAACAGTCATCATTACCTTTGTTTATTGAAATTTCTTTCTAAAATTAGCCCTTTCACCGCCAAAGTCGCATTTTAGCACCCCAGTGATTTAACACCTATGTCACTAAAAGGCATCAAATTGTGGTCTGTTATCCAAAGACCCTATTGTCTTAGTTTTGGGAAGTAAGGACAGACCTTATTCTATATATGCCACAGGAGAATCTCCAAAACTGCAGATGGATTTTGTTCTCTACCCAGGTAAATTTAATGGAAATGTTTGACTGAAATATGGCTGGCGGTGAAAGGGCTAAACTTGGTCTCTTGCCTCTGTCCATTCTGATCTGTGATACATAATTTCATAAAATAATCACCTCCTTTTACTGAACATTATAACACATTAACAGATAAATCAATCTCTTGTGTCTCTCCATTCTGTGTCTTTTTTTCTTCTCAAGTCAAGCAGATATAATTAAACTTCACTGCAGCGCATTTTGATTCTGTACCACACAACAAACACCATACCTACATTTTCTTTTTTTCAGTAAACCAAGACTACCTGATACACTTTCATCATTTTTGTAAAAACAAAATTAAAAAAACAAAAACTAAGTATAGTTTCTTCAAATTAGAATTTACTGCAAATTTTCATCATTAACCCTTTCATCGCCACTGTCGCCTCTTGGCACCACAATGATTTAACACCCATGTCACTAAAAGGCATCAAATGAGGGTCTGGTATCCAGTCACCTTATTTTTATTTTTATTCTTAATTTTAGGAGGTAAGGATAGGCCTTATTTTATGCATGAGGATTCCCCAATATTGCAGACAAAATATTTGCTCTACCCGGGTAAGTTTAATGGTAAATTTTGGCTGAGGAATGGCTAGCGTTGAAAGGGTTAAGGCAACCGGATGCTCTTGTATAACTATTTTTCATAAATTTTCAAACACGCAACCCAACTCCCAATTCGTCCATCACCTCATGCCCATTCTGCTGAGCGTCAGGTAAATTCTCTCCCTTCTTCTTCTCGACAACAGCGTAGATGTCGTCTGTCAGGGGTCCTTGCACATGCCTCACCGCTTTGTCCATTCGTATATCAGACTGGATGCCGCTGTCGTGGGAGTCTGGCGAGTTGATTTCTGTGCCGTTCTGAAGCCTGGAAACAGAGAACGTAGATAATTTATGCAGTGAATTGATGTTTGTGCCGTTCTGAAGCCTGGAAACAGAGAGCATAGATAATGTATGCAGCCTGAGTCAAAGATTCATAGAAGGTAAGATAACATTACGCCACAAACACATACACACATATGCGTACGCACACACATATACACACACACACATACAATGATACACACATACACACACACATACACACACACACCATGGGTGAAAGTAAAACACTCTCTCAATCCTAAAATAAGACGTTTCAATGTTCTCAGAATCTTCCCAACCCTGAAGTGGTGACCACATTAAAAATAATTTTCCAATGTGTGTGTGTGTGTGTGTGTGTGTGTATACAGGATGGGTGGGGATAGCGTTATAATTGCATTTGGCACTGGCAGTTTGATTTTATAAGACTGTGGTTCCGGATGACAAGATGGCCAATCCTGAAGACTGTTTCTATTAGCTTTTTCAATCCTGATTTTATCAGGAGCATGCCTGAACTACTTTCACCCATGACATACAAACATACAAAGATAAACTCATTCACTCTCTCTCTCTCTCCGGTCTCTCTCTCTCTCTCACTTTCTCTCTCTCTCACACACACAAATCACACACACTGACACACACCACCATCAACTCACTTATGCACAGGCACCTCCAGCAGACCCCCATCCAGCTCATCCGGGGTGTGCACCACCCCAAAATCATTCTCTCCAGTCCCCTCCTCCTCCTCCTTCTTCCCCGTCCCCTTCTTCTCCACCACCCCCACACCCTCCACATCCTCCCCTTTGGCCTGCTGCTCCAACATGGCCAGGTATCCCAGGATGCCGCGGCTCTTCTTGCTGCCCGAGGAGGCTTCGGCCACCGACTGGTAGACGGTCTCCTCGCGGATGTCGTCCTGGCTGCCCAGGAGGTTGTGGGTCATCTCAGAGTCATCCTCCAGGCTGGACGTGTCATCGTCCGTGTCCCCTTCTATTTCTTGGTCCGAAGTCTGACTGCTCAGCTTTTGCAGGATGAAGGAGCGGTCCGGGCTGGAAGGGGTCACGTCCCCTGACGAGTAGTCACTGCGAATAAGGAAAATGGAACAGGCATTGCTTGAGCGAAACCCAACTCGGGGCAACTGAGTTACTTGAAAACTGATGGAGCCCGAAATGTGTCTGATGTTTTGATTCTTAATTTAAAGTCGTAAACCATTTTTCAGGTTAAAAATTCGATGTTATTTCGTTTGTGATTATAAAATAATCCAGCAATTGACTATGGTAGATCTCTTTTTTTAAGTCTTGAAACCGAGTCAAGTTTTTGAAATGCAAAGAACAAAAGGTTTGGTAAGTATTTTCCAGGGAAAAATTAAAAAAAAGAAACGTTTTTCATTGTCACAGCATGAAAAGGCTTGGCTAATTTCTTTTTTAAGTTTGGGGGATTAATAATTGCATTTCAAACATGCAAATTATGCATAGTCAAATTGGAGTCAACTGCTTTTAGTAAGCAATTGCACAGTAACCATGGAAAATCAATGTCACTTGTTGAGTTGTTTACTTTTTTTAAAACTTTATGGAGTAGTTTCATGGTAAATTATGAATAAAATCAAAATCGGAGACCTGGGGAAAATGTAATTTTGCAGTGCATAAATGAAACATCCCAAATTAAATTTCTCATGGGTGCAACTACACAAAATGAAAAAACCTGAAAGGCCGGGGTCTAGGGGCAATGTCCCCCTGCAGCTGAACAAAAATTTGATTTATGAAGGTATTTTAGTTTGCTTTTTCCACAATTTATACAAATATTATTTTAAAATGTTTGAAAAATACAGTAGACACACAAAGATCTTGTTTGACAAATTTAATAAAAGGAAATTCCTTTTCTGGTAAAATTCAAAAACAAGAAATCCTTGTATACCAGGCAAAGTTGCACCCATGGTTTCTGCAAGAGAAAAAGCTGCACTGTAAACACAGATCACCTGAGTTACTACCCCTCACCTGTTGGCGTGGGCATGTCGGTCAGAGGTGTGACTCTCGCCCATGGACAATCGGCCAAAGGACAGGGGGTCATCATCATCAGTTGGACTCTGCAGGTCACTGTGACCCTGCCCGTCCAAACAGTAGTTGGGGTTGGCGAAACTCAGGTAGCTGGAGTCCGGCTCTGACAGGCACAAAAAGACAGGCAAGTTTTCAGGTGGGCATTTTAAAAAAAAAAATATTTGTGGGCGTGATAACATTAATCTTCAAAAGAATTCACGATAATATTCTACCTTACAACAATTTTTTACAACTTGTTTGTAAAGCCATAAACCTATACCTAGGTTGTCCTATGCCCTATTACCTTTAAATGAGTTAATGACCGACACTTGTTTAGAACCACAGCACAACATTAAATAATGCAAGATGTGACTTTAAACAAAACGGAAAATTATGTTACTGGCTTTTATTATGAACTTTAGTTCTTTTGCCTTTGCTTTACGCCACTAGTAAAAGCTTTATCAATCTATTCGTTCAATGTCAAATACACAAAGGCATAGGCTTACTTTTCGGCTGTTCCGGTGAAGGAGGAACACCTGACATGGTGGATGGCACAGCACTAATGTCCACTGGCCAAGTTCAGTGCAGAACTATCACAGCACTTTACCAATGTCACACTTAGCCTAGTTGTAGGGCGTCCTCTCTGCACACAGTCAATACAACAAGTTAAAGTGAAGTTTGATGAAAAGGTCTAACAACAGAAAATTGCTCAAAGGAAAAACACACACAAAACTCAATGAAAATATAAATGCGTGCACATGCAGGCATGATTGCATGCGTGTGTATGCACGCACAGACACACGCACCCACGGGTAAGGTACGTATTTTTTTGTTTTAACTTTGTTCCAATTTAGCATCTCTCCCCTAATGTTAGTTTTTTTGTTACACTCAAATATGCACTGAAGCAATAGCGCACCCAGACACGCATGCACATATATATATGCATGTGCACCCCCACCCCACACACACCCCTCCCCACTCCCCCCACACACACACTCACTTTTCTTGTCTAATAAAGTAATATCACTTTAAGTGAAAAGACGTTAAACAACAATACCCACCCACAAAAGCCTGAAGGCATACAAGTACACATCACATGGCACCACAAAAGCATGAAGGCTTGCAAGTACACATGGCACCACAAAAGCAAACAGTCATTTCGCTTTTTTCTCCATGCAATACTAAACTCTAGTAAACAACAACGAAATAAAACTAGAAACCTGTGAGCATGACACTATCCAAACAATGGCATAATCATCCACTTTACTTAGGGCCTAAACTTTGGTCTAGTTTCTACATTTTATGTGTTTAAAATATGATATTTTTATGTGAGTAATAATGTACACCAACAGCTTGAGGGCAGCCTAAAGTGAATGTGAAGAGGATGAGTCATGTCTCTACTATGTCACGTATGTGTGACTGGTGTGGAATGAAACACAAACAGTATAACATGTAAAAATAAAACACATGTAAATCAATAAAAATAAAAGAAAGAAACAACTGTGTACTCTGCAAACAATTGAAGTAAAATACCAATGATTATGAATGAGTCACACTTCTCTCTCTCTCTCTCTCTCTCTCTCTCTCTCTCTCTCTCTCTCTCTCTCTCTCTCTCTCTCTCTCTCTCTCTCACACACACACACACACACACACACACACACACACACACACAAAAGCATGCATTCTGACTACCAATAACATTCATTAAAAACTATAATCAGTAACGAAATACCACTTTATTATTTCTTCTTTTTTGGGGGATCTCGAGTCAAAGCCAATTTCTACCTAGAACTGTAGAAGAAGTAGAAGTTTAGAACAAGATAAACAGTATCCATCAATTCCATGAGAAGATCAAAGACAAGGACAGGCACGCAAAAATGAGCTTTATTATATTTATATGCTCTTTATTCTGCAGCAATAACTGAATAAGTAGTACTTAGCATATTCATCAGTAAATCTCAACTTCACTCAAAATGAGGATCATTCTTTTCTTAATAAAAAAAAAAATCCAACGAAATGCATAGAAGTACTCGTATAAATGAGAATGTGTTACAACTGATTTAATCTCAGATTGCTTGTGTAACATACCTATGCTACAGCTACACTAAAAAAAACCACCTCTAGTGTTCAGGTATTTTCATAAATTTTCAAGAACACCTGGGTTTTGAAGCATGCAGAGTACCAACTACCATACAGTCACCATCATATCACTGCAAGTAAGAAGCTTCGTCACAAAAGCTTCGTCACAATGTGTGAATAACAAACCAGAACTTTATAATTATATATGCAGTAATGTCCTCAGACCCAGATCTAATAGCGCATGCATACTAGTGATAGTGCTATTAGAACTGAAAATGTTCTTTGTCCCCCCCCCCCCCCCCCCCCCCAACACATCCTGTCAGGACAAACGTCCTACTAAAATTGAGTACCGGTATTCACATACTTTGCCATATAATTGATTTCTAATTCAGCAAGAGCCATGTTCTAATTTTGTCCTAACTCCTATTGATTTTCTTGTTTTCTATCCTCAGTCAGTCAGTCCGTCACTGTATACATCAATTGATGTAATTGTTTATGCATGATGGAAATGCTGTCAGAGAAGAACTGCTGCCAGTTCAACATAATGTAACAACATACACACTGATAAAAAGAAAATGTAATAGATTACACATTGGTATTGAAAGTTTGAAGGGCACTATCATTTACCATTTTAAAGACTTTCATTAAATCAAAATGATTTATTTTTCTTTAAATCTGATTTTTATACTGCTCACTAGGCTTAGTAAGCCACACTTTGAGTGGCAAGATAAACACCAAAATAACAGACTGATGATTCCCTTTGCATCCCTATGGGCCACACGTGAATGGGATAACAATGCTTTGCGTTTTTGTTCCTCACGCTATGGCCAACATAGGATGATATATAACTCTGATCTCCTTTTTTAAATAAAAAAAAAAAAAAAAAAAAAAATAATTATTAAAAAAACAGACTGATGACTAATAGGGAAACCCCAGTGCCATTGGAGGAATTCATTAAATAAAAATGAAGAAACCTCCTCCAACAGGCACCTGACCAAAACAGGCAAAATTAAATCATCACTCTTCCCGTTCCTTTTCCATTTTACCTTCTCCTTCCCTTATCCTCTGCTCTCTCCCTTCCATGTTTCTTTCTTTGGCCAGAGCTCTGGGCAATCTTGTATTTTAGTCACCCCTCTCGTGTTTACGATCCTCAATCTCAGTCTGCCTCTTTCACTTTTATGAATATAGTCCTAGGTTGATCCTAACCCTATCCCTTTCAACAACAACTAGTAACAAAAAACCAGCAGAATGCTGCAATTCCAGTGAAAATTTCCAATGCGAAAATTTACTCACTAGAGTACAAGGTACAGCGTTCAGAATAGGATTAAAATTTATAGACATGTTGGGAGTTAGCACCTTGCTCAAGTTGCTGGTCAACACTGAAAGTGCAATGACTGGCCAGACATAAATAGCTCAGGACATTTTTGCTAGATCTATTGATCTTTTTTCTTCTTTTATTCTTCGAAGAAAAGTCCTTTGTGTGTTCAAGTCCCGTAACATATACTGTATAGTAGTATAATCAGAATTATATATTATACTAGTGCATAGTACTAGTACTAGTAGTTAGAGGTGGGGGAAAAAACCGGTTTGAACCGAAAAACCGGTGCTAAACTTTCGTGGTTCGAAAAAACATTTTGAGTTGCTATGAACCGGTTTTTTTAACTGCAAACTGAAAGTAAGTCTTTTTTCTTAGAATAACGCATTCTTTTCGAAGAACAACACTGATTCTCAGCGTAGATTGGGTGTATGTAAACCAAGAGTAGCTGTTTCTAGTTTGTCGTGGTGTATGGCTTTGACTTTGAGTATTGAGTTGAGTGTGTGTGTGTGTCATGTCATAAGTTTCTTTATTGTGTGTAAGTATGTGTGCGCGTGCGAATATTCTGACAAATAAATATGTGTTTGCATAGGTGAAACTAGTGATGCGAGTACTGGTTTAAAAAAACGGTTCGGCAAACTCGGTTCGAAGAGGGGAAACCGGTTTTTAAACCGGTTCTTTTTTTATAACCGGTTCTCAACTCTACTAGTAGTATTATAATCAGTGTTTGATCACAGCTTTAAAAAGATCATATATAATGTCACTTTTTGGGGGTCAGATTTCTACTAAAACCACAATAAGTCAGGGATGTAGGAGCATCCTGATAGCCCGAATAATGCGTGTCAATAGTCTGAAGGTGTTGCATCGGTCCTTGGTGTCATGGTTCCAAAGTTTCAAGAATCCGAAAGTGCGTGCCAAACTTTGAACTTCAACTGTTCAAGTCCAAATAGTCAGGACTACATTGCATTTGTCCTATAGATATACAATATAGCAAGTCTAAAAATGTCTTGCCCTAACCCTTAGTCATAACCAGTAACCCTAGAGACAGCTCACTAGCTATAGACAGAAAGGTAGCTCAGAGAGAGACATTGAATTTGAACACTGAAAAACTTTATTTAACAAGGATAAAGATTTTAGGCGATGCCTATTCTTACAATCTGTCCTTGGATAAAAGACAATAATTAAACATTGCTAGAAACGTGAAAAAAAAAAAAAATCACTACAAAAAACGCATTTGAACATAGTCATATGAACATCTCTCTCTCTCTCTCACTCTCTCTCCGCACAGAGAGAGAGAGAGAGAGAGAGAGAGAGAGAGAGAGAGAGAGAGAGAGAGAGAGAGAGAGAGAGAGAGAGAGAGAGAGAGAGAGAGAGAGAGAGAGAGAGAGAGAGAGAGAGAGAGAGAGAGAGAGAGAGAGAGAGAGAGAGAGAGAGAGAGAAAGTCTACAGTTTTTGGACTGATGACATACTCACTGGAACTCAGTTAAGTATGATATATATGAATGGTGGAACTTCAATTTTGTCAAACTGTTGCAACATTTTATAAGCAATTTTATTGTAAGTCAAAAAACGGTTGGATTGGACATTAGTCTCTAAAAAAATCATGTGACAATGCTACCTAGGAGTAGGACTAATGACACGTAGGACTGTTGACACGTAGGACTGTTAACAAGTAGGACTGATGACACGTAGGTCTAGGGATGACACCTGGGACTGGGAATGGGAGGTGACCATATGAAATCTCTTAACTTAGTGAATGACCCTCTTACAATTTGGGTTCAGTAAATAATTCAATTCCAGATACATTGATTATCATCATATCATATCATATACGGCATATAGGCTTTTAAATAGCCTTTAGCCTGCTAGTGCTATTTCCTTTTAGTTTATAAGGAAACGCAATTTAAAACTTTTTGTTTTTTGATTTTGTTATTTTTTATATATATATTTATGTATATATTTTATTTATATATATATTTATTTTTATTTTTAAAGAGTACAACATACAGTGAAAACAAGCAAACTGATCTGCATACTAATTAATTACTGAATACTTATTGGATAGTATGGAAGCAATAATCTTCCCAAAAATTATCTAATTTGTTTTTAAAACTATTGAGTGTTCCTGCGGTTGCAGTATCATTAAGTTATACCTACTCTAGCTTCTTCTTCCAGTAACTGAGTAAGTCACCAGTCATTATTGACCATTTTTGTGACTGACTGACATTTAAACTAGATATAAATCAATTCTGTGGTCAAGATTAATGTAATCAAAAATAAATTATAAACAAGAAATTTTTATAAATAAAATCCGGGAAAATCGATGACAGACACTCACACTGACTCACTGAGACAACCCCAAGGCTTCATATCCTTGAAAACAATAAACATACATCCTTAGGTTTTTTTTTAAATGGAGTGGGGGGGGGGGGGGGGGGGGGGGGGGGGGGGGCTGCTAGTGCTAAGTCAAAAGTCAGTGTGTTGCAGACCCAAACTTGCCAAAGCATCAACATATCACTTTTATCAGTTATCACATGAATTATCATTATGAACATTCAACAGGCTCAACCATTCTCAAATGAAAATTATAAATTATACTGAAGTGGTATTTGATTTTGAAGCTTCCACCTTTAATTTACACCGCAAAGTTAGAAATTTCGTCAAAATTAGTTGATTTACTAAACTAGATCTAAATCAAAAGGTGGTCTTTCCCCATTCCGTGGACTGGTCAAAATAAACAAGAGATGGTGAGAAAATCCGGGAAAATCGATGACACTGATTGACAGACAATCCCAGACCACCTGTTCCACCATGCTTTAGATAAACAAGAAAAGCTTCGATCATTGAGAAAAAAGTTATATCTTGAACCAGCTTTGTATTACTCACACTTATCCAAGCGAGTTTGTTATAATGAGACCCCACTGAAAAGGAATTTTAGCGAAAACTTACCAGAGATAAATTATGCAGACGAAGTAACCGGAAGTTAGCTCACACTTGTCCCGAGGTCGAGATTGAAAACATTATTCTTTTTTTTTTCATTAAAAGAATGTCCTCTCCCAGAAATAATGTAATTAATTGTTGCTATGTAATTCCAACATATTTTTTACGAAATAGAGTTAACTTAAGATTCGTTATGCACTTTCGATTTTTAAGTCCAGTAACATATTCACAAAAGCCAGTGCAAAACTCTTCAAGGCGGACACGCTTCAGGCACAAAGCCTAGTCTTCTGACGATAAGACGCTCAACTCTGTCTCTCTGTCTTTGTCTGTATGTCGATCTGTCTGCTGTTTGTTTGTCTGTCCGTTCGTCTATTGGTCTGTCTGTCTGTCTGTCTGTCTCTGTCTGTCTGTCTGTCTGTCTGTCTGTCTGTCTGTCTGTCTGTCTGTCTGTCTCTCTCTCTCTCTCTCTCTCTCTCTCTCTCTCTCTCTCTCTCTCTCTCTCTCTCTCTCTCTCTCTCTCTCTCTCTCTCTCTCTCTCTCTCTCTCTCTCTCTCTCTCTCTCTCTCTCTCTCTCTCTCTCTCTCTGTCTCTCTCTGTATGTCTCTGTGCGCGTGCACGTACGGGTGATGTGTTTGCATGTGCTCGTATAAATAATATTGGTGTGCAATTGCGCATGCTGACTATCTTTGTACAGTTGTGGTTTTTTTTGCACCTGATCTTGCCTGTGTGTGTTTTACATGTGTACACACATATGGTATCTTTGGTTTTAATGTTCATCTCTTTTTGGGTGCAAAGTGGTTGACTGAGACTTAATTTGTGGTCTATATTATTCGGGATTTTAAGCCTTCCAATGGGGGTGATGGTGCGACCTCAGTACAGCACGTGTGTGAAGAAAACCATTTAACAACCATCATGACCTCAGTAGATGTCTTCAAAGCCCAGATATAAACTGCCTCCTCATTCCCCTCTCCCCCTTATCGTCCAGGGACGGTATTCATGTCGAGATAGCATGAGACTTAGCATGATGCTAACTTAGAAGCTCTTCCAAAAGTCCTATTAAATCCTATAGGACATTGGAAGAGCTTCTAAGTTAGCATCATGCTAAGTCTCATGCTATCTCAACGTGAATACCGTCCCTGATCGCTTCTCGGCCTTTTGGCTAAGACAGTGATTCAGGAACATAAATTTTTGTTTATACCCTGGTTGGTTTGTTCAGCCCGTCGTACATGGCGAAAGCCGATACGCGACGTTAAACTGAACTTCCATCCCCTCTCCCCCCCCTGCCCCTCTTCCCTACCCGATGGCCTTCTGTACGCCCCACCCCACTTCCCTTTCCATTTGAGCTGATCATCTGGGCAGCTACCATTTCTGAGGGAATGTTCAATAACGTCCTCATAACAATAGCCCCTTGGGGACAATTTGTTCTGGTGCGGTACGTAGTCTTCGAAAGCTACCATTTCCCACATTTGTACCGGAAGCCCCAACATTTATACATCAGAATCATCAGCAAGCTGATGGCAGATGTCATCTTTGTGAAGCGCTTAGAGCTCCGTAAGGAGAATAAGCGCTATATAAATTGTCATTATTATTATTATTAAGACAAAGAAGAGACAGAAGAAGAAGAGAAAGACGCATGATTATGAGATCATTAATGTCCTATTGGCGTGAGCCCGAGGACACGTCGTCTGAAGACTCGGTCTTCCTGGAGATGAACGATGGTGAGATGAAGATGAGACAGTGATAGGCTGTGTACAGATATACGCATAAGTTACGCATGGAACCCCGTAAACAAGTAAAAGAAATAAGGGGGAAAAAGCGCACGTTTTCGTGCGGAAACGCGTCCGCAATTCGGACCCTTAAAAATAGGAGTGTGGACATAGGGTCTAGAACTCAACCGTTCAGGAGTCCAAGTCAGTCTTGTGTTTCCTGATCGGCCTAGGGTGTTATCAGCATCTGTGTCGCGAGGAGAGAAGCAGGATGGTTCTCTTTGCCCAATTTACTCGCTGCTTGTTGTTTTGTTGACCTCCCACTCAACTGTAGGTCATCCTCAGGGCCACCAGGCAGCTGGGCCTTCTCTGTACCTAGGTGATGGCGTTGTTGACACATGGGCATAAGACACACAATAGAGTCAGACAGTTTCTGAAGGCATATATGCCGTGATTACCCCCAGCAGACGAGTGGGTAAGCCCTCACCCCACGTTCTCCAGCCAGGAAAATTGCACCTGGAGCATCTACTTGGCATCAACGATCTGCTGATCGAACAGTCCCTGCAGGCGGACGATTCCCCTCAGTAGATATCGACTTTACTCCAGCTCGGAAAATTGCACCTGGAGTTGCCTACTGGGCATCGGCAATCTGCTGGCTCAAGGCCAGTGCTGCAGAAACTATCCAAGTTGTTTTGCGTCGCCCCGTCCGTATGCTAAGTCAGCCAACACCCAGAGAGGTTGACTGCGCTGTCCTGCTGCTGTCTGCCACCCAACAGCACGTCAAGAGTTGTCTGCCACCCGATTCTCGGGAATGATGTAAAAGGCCCCTGGCTGCCGTACATATAGTCTCATTGCTCAAACGCTAAAGGACATTTTGACCAATCACAACCTTTATTGGTTGACAGCTGCGCATCGCAACATGCCTAAATGTTAACGAAACAACAACATTCTGCTTTGACGTTTCCACTTAGGAAGATTGATTTTCCCTCGTGTTGTTGAATTAATCGCCAAAATGCCTGTAAGTAGATTGCTGAAATATGTGAATAGGCTAATTGCATGCAATTGTGATGTGGTAAAATAGTTTAAATTGATGAAACTTATTGATATTTGATGTGACTGTGATTGATCATTATTTTGATGAATAAGTAAATGATTTGTCAAATCCATGTCCAATGTTTTGTGATGATTCACACTCAGAATAGATTGGGATGCTGTGATCATGATGGCTGTAGTAAAAAGTACTGTTGATTATCCTCAGTTCATCTGCGTCCTCTCGCATACACACGCTCACATTGACACACACACACACACACACACTGTATAATTATCCAGTTGGTAGGGTGGTTATAAAATTTTAATTTTTTTTTTACTTTTTGTCAAATCCTAATGAAATTTATATCATTGGAAAGAGCCCGACAAGACCTTTAAAATGATACCCAAATTATCAACATCGGTCGAAAATTGAGAAAGTTACGACGTTTTAAAATGTTAGCTTTTTTTACATGAGCTATATAAGAAAAAGTTGATCAAGGTTACCGGTCCTTACCGTATCAAGGTTTGGATGAATAAAACAGCCATAACTTTTTCTTTTTTTTACCAATAAACAAAACATTGGTACCAAAATAAAGCTTATTCAAAGGGGCAACATCAACCCCAAACATTAGACAGATTAGGCCTAAGCTTTTTGTGCGACTCACAAGATCGCAACATCAACATGCGAGTGACAGAAAACATGTCAGACAGTCTTCGACGTAACACCTCCCGACTTGTGGAGACCTTGAGCAGCATTGAGATTTATTCTAGATGCACCAAATTTGGTGTACTTGTAGAAAAATAATTAAATGTAACTGCGCATTTGTTTTAAAGAATTATATAATTACCGTTCAGAAATGATAAACGAATGAATTGGACCCAAATATTGGATCGCTTGTCTCTCGCGATCGGCCGTCTTAGCGTAAAAAAAGATCGTTCCCGAATGACCGAGTAGGTGTCTGCTTCCCGAAAGAAAGAAACTCGGATGGTCAGCGCCAAGAATAACCACCAATAAAAACAAGCAAAGGAAGTGACCGTTTGGCACATAGCCAAAATCGCGGTTCGGATTTTCAACGAGAAAAATCGCTGCGGCTTGACCTAATTCCGTCGTTCCTACAGTTGGATAGCTCAGCGTTATGATTCAGAATACACACACAAACACACACACACACTTGTTCCAACAGTCTTACTGTTAGTGTTACCCTGTTTGATCTTCCGGACACTGTCAAGTCACAAGTTCATCTGTCGACGATTGCTTCTTTAGTCCTTTGCCAACCCATCAATTGCCAACAGGACCATCACATACTGCAGTCCGATCTCAAGGAGCTGGATAAGTGGGCTCATGCATGCAGCATGAAGTTCAATGCAAAGAAATGTTATATTCACAGCATCCATCCCTGGTCATCACTTTTCTATTCACTGAACAATGAGATCCTGTAGCAAGTCCCCTGCAACCCTTACCTTGGAGTTACCCTCACTGATAACCTCAAATTGACTACTCATATTGACAAAAAGCAAGCGCGACCTTGGAGTTCTTGCGCAGAAACTTACGCTGCTGCCCAGCTAAATGTAGGCACACAGCATGCATTTCCTTGGTGCTCAAGGTCAACTCTTGAGTACAGCGACCCATACCTCCAGAAAGACATAGACAAGCTTGAGAGCATCCAGAGGCATGTTTCATGTTTCCTTACCCAGAATTACAAAGACTGCACACCTGGAGGCATCACGGAAATGCTTGAAGAGCAGAAACCACCACCACTGCAAACTAGGAGGAAGGAACACCACCTCACCCTGCTTTTTAAGATCGTCAGGGGAGAGATACCAGCCCTACCTGCTGAACAGTTTCTTACACCTGTGGAACAGTCAAAACGAGGAATGAAGCCCCACCAGGAAAAAGATCACAACATCTAATGTGGTATCCAATCTGGCTAGTAACAACAGCTTGTGCTTCGTGGTTGAACGATCCAACACCACAGTCTACAAGAACTCATTTTCCCCACAAACAACACTTGTGTTGAACAGTCTTCCCGAAGATATCGTCACCTTGTTGTCTGTCAGCCAGTTCAGGACGGCTGTGTCTGGTTTCAGGCACAGCCAACAACCACTATACTGAACTTTAGGAGGGGGCCCCAGTTACTATGCTAGATGGTGCTGGGGGTCAGCTAGTCCAACTGTTCTTCAGCTGGATGAAAAGTGGAATGTTGTAGCCTGCCGATCATCAACCCCCGGCCCCACATTTTTATTTTTTATTTTAGTTTTTTGTTAGGAACTATTACTAGTATTAGGTAATACAGCTCTCCCCAATTTTTGCACGTGGGCGTGGGCGTTTGTGTATGCATCCATAATTGGATCCTGCTAACATATTCCATCAAGATGAAGATCAAGACACTAATTAAGGGTGACTCTGAGATGATGATTTAACTGTTAACTTTGTTGGCTTTAAATGCTCCGTTGGCTTTAAATACCAGAAATGGTTGCTGCCAACGTACCGGCTACAGGTACAGAACAACCTTGTTTGTTTGTTTTTTCTTGTTATTGCTTCAATGCTTGCCCTTCTTTTGATCTTGGGTGTGAATGATTGAATGCTGAGTCTTTTGGAAGAGATGGCCAAAAAATTAAATTAAGAAAAGAAGGTCCCATTTTCTCTCCTACCACTGACTGACACACCCCTCCCTGTATGGTTAGTAACATAAACAACATTGAAAAGTAAACAGAAAACAACAACTAGAGTACTTGCGTAAACTGACTGGTAACAAACTGCACTTGCTGAGCAACAAATTGTCTATTTAAGAGCCGCCTGATTTTAACATGGATAATTCTTTATGATAAGAAAATACAATGAGCATTATACGAATACAGTTTAAGAAATGTAGATCTTTTATATGTTAAAATTTAAGTATACATTATATGAAATTTAAAAAATCATAGGTGACTGAAAACCCCAACTGTTTATTAATCATTTAATAGTTTTTGTTTTACTACTTTTTTGATTCTTATTTAATTTGTTGTGTGTGTGTGTGTGTGTGTGTTCTGCTTTTTACTAATTCAGAAGTGTTAACTGGTATTTATAACAGCCATGTTTTCACTTTCAGGAAAAATCAAGTATGAAAGAGGTGGACAATGTCCGGGTGTCTGTGCGATGTCGCCCATTGAATGAGAAAGAGGTGTCTCAAGCCTGTAAACAGGCGGTGAAGGTAAGAATGGTGAACAAACAGAAGTCGCTCCACACAGAGATTTACTTGAACGTAAACTTGAAAAAGCATAGGACACCATCCAGTTTTCATGTTTGTTGTATTCATAATTCATGTTGTAGACATAATGCTACTACACGTGTCACTTGTAGTGGTACCATAGCCGATGAGGTTTAACCGAGGCGTGGTTACCGCCACACCTATCTGTATTGTTAAAAAATCGGGACTTTACTGGAGTTGCACTGCCTCTGGGCATTGCCTCCAGTATCGTTCCCACCATCTTTTGTATTTACAAATGTCCCATATGTGTCTGTTTCAGACCGAGAGGACGTAAAGCATTATTTTTTATTCATTCATGCTACTACACGTATGAATTAGTGTAAGGAGAGAAAAGGACCTGATTTGGACCTGACTTTATGTGTTAAAAAAGAGTCACTGATTGAGTCGCTCACTGAGTCAGTGAGTGTTAGTCTTTCACTTTTGCATAGCAAACACACTGTTTGTTGTACAACACTTGACCCCTTGACTGCCACCAACGTATCACATACTGACCTGATGACATCACTGATGATGTCATCAGATGAAGAGGAATAACGCTGATATGCTGGCTTTTGCTCTAACACAGTCAAGAGAGTTATATCCCCAGACCATTTTGCCAGACTGGCTCTATCAGTTGTCTTTTTCATGGCATGATTTGCCTAATGATTTTTTCTTTGATTTTCTCTGGCAGTCAAGGGGTTAAGCTAATATCTCAAGCACATGTTGAATCCTCTTTACTTTTGAAAATTAAAAAAATCTGGATGAAGCTAACATTATCGCTTGCATACTACCAGCGTCATGTTTAATTACTGTGTCACCAAAATAAAATGTGAAAGAAAAGGTTATTATTAAATACTGTGAATGACTATTATCATGCCTGAAAGTTTTAACCTGTCAGGTTGACGAGGTTCGAGGCATGGTGACAGTGACGGGGGGCTCAGGGGACCCCCCAAAGACGTTCACCTTCGACATAGCGTTCGGCCCTGACTGCAAACAGCTGGACGTGTACAACCAGATAGCCAGGCCTGTGGTCGACTGCGTGCTGGAGGGGTACAACGGTGGGTGAAACTTCACTATTAACTAATTCGCCATCGCAACGATTTTTAATTAAAAAAACCGCTCACAAATCACTCCAGCCATACACACAAACAAAACATACAGTATTTTTCGGATCATTAGGCGCTGCTGTGTAATAGGCGAATAGGGCAATTTTCAAGAAAAATCTGAAAAAATGAAAGTAAAAGTATTAGGTGCATAGGTCGAAATTGGAGAAAAAAATTATCGCCTTATACTAGTTATAGTGAGAAAATTACGGTATATAAACAAACGGAGAAATGAAAGAAGATTACAGGTTTTTACTTCAGGTTTAGACATAAGGAAGTGGTAGATGATAAGATCAGACTTTTTTTTATATATAGACTTAAAAACTCCACAACAATTGGTTTCCCTACAACAAACCACTACAAAAGCAAAGTCAGAGGCAAAATTGTGGTCTAAGGGAGCGAAGCGAGTTTAGAAGGGACCAAGGTATGGTGTGCACACAGATTTACTTCCCTTGAAGCTAATGCATCAAATTGACAGCTATCTATTAATTCCACATATATATGGCTGGAACGACTTGAATGAGTTAAACTGACTGGTGACAAATTGCTTACATGACTGTTATGTGAGCCAGTTATGATCTACAAGTACAACTACAAGTAAAATATCGCCTTGAATAAAAATAAAAATGCCTGGTAATGAAATTGTTTTGAAAAGGTAGATCAGCTATTTTTAATCTTTTGAACCCCCCCAAAAAAAAACCAGATTTACAGACAGAAACGCAGTATTGGTTTAATTTACACATGCTATGTAAACTCTACTTTGTCTCAGTTGCAAGAATCGTTGAACTAGAATTTGATAAATCCATTGTATCTTTTGTTGCACCATTGTTTTCCATTGTACCATGATTTCTTAAAATCATAAACTATATTGTAATATATATCTATTTACATTTTTTTTAGCTAAATATGTCTTTTCTTTATAAAGCAATTGACTGAATGTACATGTTGCAAATTCTTAATACCAGTAATCAAAATTTTGTTTTAAAAAAGTGGAAAAGAGCATAGGGTATGTGAATCATTTGTCTCTTATTTTTTGCAGGAACAATCTTTGCATACGGACAGACAGGAACAGGCAAGACATTTACCATGGAAGGGGTTCGGGCCATTCCTGAAAAACGCGGCATCATTCCAAACTCCTTTGCTCACATTTTTGGTCACATTGCTAAGGCTGAAGAAGACGTTAGGTCAGTGACGATAAGTTATGTGCATCACATTTATATTTAATGAACCAAGTGAATGGAAATTAATCCAAAAGAGTTGTAGCTGGTGGTTTTGTGAACTTGAGTGTTCATTTCTTTGTTAGTTTTTGCAATCATTTACAGGAGAAGACTGGTGTGTGTGTGTGTGTGTGTGTGTGTGTGTGTGTGTGTGTGTGTGTGTGTGTGTGTGTGTGTGTTTGTCAGTCAGAGTGTGTGTGTTTGTCAGTCAGAGTGTGTGTGTGTGTGTGTGTCAGTCAGAGTGTGTGTGTGTGTGTGTTTGCTTGTACACTTTTTTTCATGTGTGTGTTTGTGTGTGATGTGTCCGTTG
>JAGGCT020000873.1:0-2500 GCA_017654935.2 Phymorhynchus buccinoides
ACCTATAATAAATGAAAGAGCATTCATTTTTGTGTGAACAGGCGTAAATAAAACAAATCAAACAATGGCAATGCACTTGTATCATACAAATCTACAATTATTGTTCTTCGGTGAAATCCAAGGAAGCAGTAAGCTGCATTTCCCCAAATCATTTTCCATGTTCATTAGTGATTTCCTTCCTCATCTTTTTGTTCTCTCTTCAACGCATCCCTCAGTTTCCCATCCTTGAAGGTCAACATTTCTTTGAGGACGTCAGCAATCTCTAGCTGCTCCACTCTCCTGTCTCTCTCGTGTCCCCAGCCGACATGTTTGGCCACCTCCCGGAGACAGAGGTCTTGTAGAGACCTTGGCTGTGACGCCTTGCTGGCGAGAAACTCCCTGATCTCTATGGCGGCATCTGCATCATTTCTTGTCGGAAAACCATCGGCTGCAGAAGACGAAGACTGAGTTTCTTTTCCCTTCCCTTGGCATCTTTTCTTCAGCATCGGTAGTTGACTCAGCCAGAGGACCTCATAATTGTTGACTGCTGCTCCAGCCTGGTACAGCAATCGTACGATGTCTGGCTGATTAAAGTATACTGCTGTCCTTAAAGGTGTCCGAGACCTGTTTGTCCCGCTAACATCAAACTCCAGTGAATTAGCCAGGTGAGCGAAGACTCCAGCTTCACAGGCCAGGTGCAGACACCGAGTGAACTCAGTGTCTTTGATAGGTTCACCAGAAGATTGTTCTTCATTGAAATGCCTCCGTATATATGGCGAACTTACAAGCCTAGAAAAAATATCTGATTTTTTAAGAACTTCCCAAACGGCCTGTTGGATATAGATATTAGTGGTACACAGAAGCAGTTCAAACGTTTGCACTTTCTCTTTCTGATTGATTTCTCTAAATATGACTGCTTCTAACCAGATTTTGATCCACTCAGTGCACTCAGCTCCAACCCCAAGCAGGTGATTGTACACGGCCAAGTCATCCTCCTCGCTCAAACCGTCAAACCACCAGAATGCCATGTCAGGAATTCTTGAAGGATGCTGGCGTTTCAACAGTGTGAAAATATCAGACCACTGTTTTCTGGCAGTCAGGGAGGTAACGATGTCCCGAGACTGTAGATCACCAGTATTCCCAGGTCGTGGATCAGAATCCATCGTCATCTTCAGATCTTGGAGCTGTGGATAGACAAAACACACTGAAATCAGTTCCTCTTACGATTAACAAAAGTAAAGGATGCCTACTGGAATATGTCAACCTTAAAAAAAAACCACGTCACGTGTCACATTCCCTCTTATGCTAGGAAGATTTCTTAAGATTTCTTACCAGCTATAAGAGGGAAAATACGTGAAACCCGTGATTTTGACACGTGATCTGGTGGGTCTTTTAAGACCAGGGCCTGTATTCACGTTGAGATAGCATGAGACTTAGCATCATGCTAACTTAGAAGCTCTTCCAAAAGTCCTATTAAATCCTATAGGACATTGGAAGAGCTTCTAAGTTAGCATCATGCTAAGTCTCATGCTATCTCAACGTGAATACAGGCCCAGGTCTCACTACCATACAAATGCCGCCAAACTCAAAGCGATACATCATTTTAAAGAGCAGCCTCAATTTGAACATGGGGGCATTTCTATGTGGGTCACAGCTACCCAGAAAAAAAACAAGGGACTTAATCGTAGCGCGTCTGTGTATCCCTTCGTCTCTTTGTGCATCACGCAAATGATTTGAGACGTTCCGTTGCTCTACCCCTCCATTCATCCAGGCAATTCTACCAACCAACATATCCCCCTCCCCCCCCCCCCCCCCTACATGATTCTGCCAAACAGGCCAGTGGCTTTCTTCGAGATAATTGGTTGACGAAAAAAAAGGTCTGTTTATGTTTCTTTGAATTTATCAATGAAATAGTATCTAATCTATCGGATATAAATGTGGAACAAGTGTAATTTGGCCTACACATATTGCCATAATACAGTGGAACCTCCCTTATAAGACTTCCCATTATAAGACTCCCTCCCATAATAAGACCTACTTCTCTGAGACATTTTCCTTATTTTTAAGTATTAAAATTACCTCCCTTCTAAGACCCCTCCCTTATAAGACCCCTCCCTTATAAGACCTCATTTTTTAAAAATGATTTTTGAAGGTATTATAATGGAGGTTCCACTGTAATCGTAAGTTTGCTTTTTATGTTGTTTGGGTATAGTAACGGAAGACACATCATTGTTGAAATACAAGGATATTTCCTCCATTTTGTTCATTATATAATAGTATGCACTTTAGGCTCTGTAGAGCTTGGATAATTAGTCACATCAATCTGTTCACTCGTGCACACATTTATACGTCCATCCATTCATCTTACATGCATTATATAGACCAGCTCAAGTAAAGAAATGCACACGCCCTCGTTCCATTTAACCCTTTCACCGCCAGTCATTTTTCGCAACAAAAAAATCCATTCAAACTACCAGGTTAGAGAAAAACACACCATCTGCAATATTGGGGATTCCTCTGT
>JAGGCT020000873.1:7500-20000 GCA_017654935.2 Phymorhynchus buccinoides
GAGGGTCAAGAAACTACTACTATTACTACTACGACTACTAGTTACGACTACTACTACTACTACTACTACTACTAACTACTACTACTACTACTACTACTACTACTACTACTGCTACTACTGCTATTGCTACTGCTGCTGCTGCTGCTGCTGCTGCTGCTACTACTACTACTACTACTACTACTACTACTACTACTACTACTACTACTACTACTACTACTACTACTACTACTACTACTACTACTACTACTACTACTGCTGCTGCTGCTACTACTACTACTACTACTACTACTACTACTACTACTACTACTACTACTACTACTACTACTACTGCTGCTGCTGCTGCTGCTACTGCTACTGCTACTACTACTGCTACTACTACTACTGCTACTGCTACTACTACTACTACTACTACTACTACTACTACTACAGGGAGGGAGAGAGAAAAGAGAGAGTAAAGGAGGGAGGGAGAGTGAGGGAGACAGTGAGGCTAGAGAGATCGAGGCAGAGACAAAAACAAGTATCCAGAAAGAAATGTAAAAAATGACAGGCTCCGGAATGACAAGTTGTTGGCCAACCGTACACACACAAAAAGACAAAATAAAACAAAAAAACCCAGGTGGATATGACATACTATAACCACACATGTTCTTTATTAACATCACTCGGGAAATGCGTAAAACATGTGTTCCAAGTCAGACAGACAAAACAAAGTTACGAAGATACACAAAGGTCATTGTTACGGTAGTAAATCGTGTAACAATGAAAAAAATAGTATAGCATATAAAAGAATATTATTTAATATAAACAATTATGTTGATTCTCACCTTCAAGATTTAGACAAGCATTCGGTTCAGAAACCTCTACTCGCTACTACAGCCAGACGACTCTTCTGTTCGCCGTTCAAGTGACTGGCTGGACAAAGACGTCAGCAAGATTCGTAGTGTCAGCTAACTTACGTGGACACGAACTAGGTCCAGTAGTTTGAGTAGTTTGAGTAGAAAGCTTGCCACTGGACAGACACAAGAGACATTGCGTAGGGGAAGACGGGGTAAAAAGCCCATGGGCGGGTAAGAAGCCCATACGAATAATCTCATGAAATAAAGAACATTTCAGTCAAATTAGCCCATGAGACGAATGCTAAACATTAACACTCGTCTCATGGGCAAAAAGTGACTGAAATTTGCTTCATTTCATGAGATAAATGGCATGGGCTTCTTACCCGCCCATGGGCTTTTTACCCCGTCTTCCCCTAACTTAGCTGGTCTGTGTGTCGACAATACATACTACGGTGATAGGCCCATTCAATCACTCCAACTTGTGGACGCGGCTATGGTGATACATTTGCATCGAAAGATGGTTAATTCAAGGCCAGTGTCATTTCGACGTGTTTCTTAACATTCGGTGTAGTGTTACGTTTAAAAAGATTTTTAAAAAACCCAGCTGGTGACTATGCGTAAAAGATTTCTGGGGATTAACAAAATCAGAGCTAGTTTCATCACTTAGCTAAACGTACATAAAGTTATATGAACATACTGACAAACAGTAAAGTGCAAAACATGATGACTATCCATATAAATGTTCTCCCTGTTCTTAGATTAGAGAGACTAGGAAAGAGGAAGGAAAAAACCCGGGCCCAAAACGAATCAATTATAATAATGACGGATTAAAAACATAGTGGAAGACAGATCTCGGGGTAACTCAAATGGAGAGATGGGGGAAGGGGGGGATGGGAGGCAGAGAGCGCCTAAGAGAAAGAAGAAACACACAGAGAGCGAACACATTTTATTGCAATCTAAACTATTAAAGGGCCACCCTGACGGATGAGTGTTTGTAAGAAACACGTCCAGATCACCAGGAAAACACCCTTTACAGAGATTGCAACACTCACTTTGCTCTAGTTTCCTATAAATCAAACCGTAAAATCGGCGATTCCTCCTTCGCGGAGGTGCTGGAAGTCAAATTATTTCACCCAAAGAGAAAACGTGTGCCGTCTCTTTTCTAATGGCCGCCTGCGTTTAGTCCAAATCGTTTGCACGACATTTTCGCAATACAAGCCTTTTTTCGTTTATTTAAAAAAAAAATTATACTGGGTAGTGAAGGGCCGAAGATTGAGAGGAGGGGGAAAAGATATTCAATCATTTTCTGTCGCCGTATGATCATCAGGTCTTATTTAATGTAATGTGTGTGTGTATGTATGTGTGTGTGTGTGTGTGTGTGTGTGTGTGTGTGTGTGTGTGTGTGTGTGTGTGTGTGTGTGTGTACAAAAGGCATGTCACAAAGAGTGATTACTTCGCAGCCTACAAACCTTGCAACTTGCAAAGAATGAAGCCAAGTTCCTCTCTTCTCACCTGGAAGGTGAAAATGTGGAAGGAGGAAAGTGTTAAGTACGGCAACAGAGGCAGTAAATGAGTTCACAACGATCCCCCCTGTAGTGTAGGTGAAAGAGTGGGAGTAAAAAACAAACAGGCTTCAGTCAGCTGCGGACTGCAAACTCTTTTTTATTCAGGCTTTTTGGTGTGCTTCTGCGGAATCGCGCACTCGCGCGCATTTGAGTGCGTAATTATGTATACTTCCCCTCAGGCTTCATTCTGATAATGAAAGATTGTCTTAGAAAAAAGCCAGTGTTGAAACATTGACATATGCTGAGCTTTTTGTTTGGCTTCTTTCCCCCTCAGGTCAGTGCCTCTTATTCAATCGTGTATTCTCTCTTCTCTCTCTTCTCTTTGTACCTTCTCATCTCCTCCCCCCCCCCCCCCCCGTCTCTCCCCCCCCCCCCCTCTTTCTGACCCTATGATGCATATATATATATTGCCCTGTTCTATAATAATTAACCCTTTCACCGCCAACGTCACATTTTTGCACCACAATGATTTAAACACCCATGTCATTAAAGCCTTTGAAATCAGGGTCTGTTATTCAATTATATTGTGCTCCTATAGATGGGCGGTAAGGATTGACACTATTCTAAATCTGTCACAGAGAAATCCCCCAATATTGCAGATGAAATCTTTTCTATAGCCAAGTAAGCTTAATGGAAACTTCTGGCTTAAAGATGGCTGGCGGTGAAAGGGTTAATAGTGTATGTTTCCTTTATATACATGCGCGCAAGTGTGTAAGTATGGTTGCACGCGTGTATGCACGCGCGAGTATTAAAAAATATGCAACGTTTATAAATCCCATATTTCAGCCTATCTATGTTTCATAATATCAACTGCTTTGCTACCTTTGTATTCAGCTCTGTATGTGTAATAGTATGCCTTGCCATGTTTGTCTTTTGTGTTAAGTATATATGCATCAAGGACAGATTGGAAGAATAGGCGTTGCCTAAGATCTATATCCTTGGGAAATAAAGTTTAAGTTTTCAAGTTTTCAAGTTTTCCTATCCATCCACCTATCTGAGTGAAAATAATGCTTTACGCCCTCTTCGGCCTTTCGGCCATGTGGGGCATTGAGATTTTACTTGGGGATGTAAAGAGAAGGGGGAGGGGGGGGGAATCCACCTATCTACCCATTTCCTCCCCCCTTAGCCCGTGAGCTGGTCTCCCCTGGGTGGGTGCGGGTCAACTGTTGGTTTTTGACGCAGGGATGGCCTGGGTATCCTTCCTTCGGTGGGCTCGTCCTCACTCGGGCTGTTGAGACCCTCCGGGTCACCCACTCCACTCTCTTCCCCCCGTTTTCTTAATAACGTCCGCGATGTAAATATTTCCCCTTAATTGGGAAGTCCCAGGGGAAAGAGTTGTCTCCCCTGGTAGGACCATTTATAACACAGTTTTCATCTCTTTTAAACTTTGTAAGATATCTTTAACCAGATTATATTTTTGTAAATATAATACATAAATATGTACATCTACTCATTTACTTAATTAAGGGTCATATAACATTTTTGATCTTTTACTTTTGTAGCCTTGAATTTTAATATGCAACTGGGGGGGGGGGGGGTGTTTATAGGTCAGACTACCAAAATAGTACCTTAAAATACGCATTATATATAACCACTCATATCCTAGTATATCAATCATAAGACTTACCACATTTAATCGTTTTATCCTATATTAACAAAGATATTAACAATTTGTGCATAGTTGATCTCTCTTCCCTCTATCTTTTGTAGTCTATGTCTCTGTATCGTTTGAATACATTCGTTTTGTGTTTGTTTTCTCCTTATTTTTATATGTACTCCTAACAAATGTCCCATATGTGCCTGGCCTGGGCCTGTATTCACGTTGAGATAGCATGAGACTTGCTAACTTACAAGTTCTTCCAAAAGTCCTATTAAATCCTATAGGACATTGGAAGAGCTTCTAAGTTAGCATCATGCTAAGTCTCATGCTATCTCAACGTGAATACAGGCCCAGGTCGAGAGAACGTAAAACACAATCTTCTCTCTCTGCAAATTTACAAGGCTGATTAAACTAGGTGGTTGCTAAAGAACTTCCCAAACGGCTGTTTGAACATGTTCATCATCTGACTGAAGAAATAGTTTGAAGGTTTCCACATTCTCCTTCAGCATGCCCCTTGTAACTAATGCCTGAAGAAACCAGGGCCTGTATTCACGTTGAGATAGCATGAGACTTAGCATCATGCTAACTTAGAAGCTCTTCCAAAAGTCCTATTAAATCCTATAGGACATTGGAAGAGCTTCTAAGTTAGCACCATGCTAAGTCTCATGCTATCTCAACGTGAATACAGGCCCAGAACCTCAACCATTTGACGCCTTCGTCTCCCTTCCCTAGCAAATGATTGAATACAGCCAATTCATCGTCCTCGCTCAACCTTCGAAACCACTCTCACAGAGCCTGAGAGAGAGAAACACAGAGAGAGCGAACACATTGTATTGCAATCTAAGCTATTAAGCCTATATATAGCAGACATGAATGGATGTCAATTCAGCCTTGAACTCCTACCAGACGTGGTGTTGGTGAACCTGTTCCAGATGCTCCCCGTGTCTAGCCGGGGTACCCTGGCACGCACCTGTACCCGGCTGAGAGGCATCACGAGACATCCCTCCGCGTGGGGCAATGTCTCCCTTCAGCTGTACCACCCCAGTAAGGGCCCCGGTTTGTGTTTTGGAAAATGTCAGCAAAGCGAAGATCTTCAGTGGGGAACTGGGGGACTTGGACGAAGTCAGCAGTGTGATGATCATCAAATATTGAAGTTTGTCAAGAATGTTGAACTCGTTATTGACTGCAGTGTGATAATTAGCAAAGAATCGTGGGTGTAATAGTATTACTGTATACAAAAAAACTAAACGTCACAAAGAGTGATTACTCCGCAGCCTACCAACCTTGCAAAGAATGAAGCCAAGTTTCTCACTTCCCACCTGGAAGGTGAAAAGTGTTAAGTATGGTAACAGAGGCAGTAAATAAATGAGTTCACAACGATCCCCCTGTAGTGTAGATGAAAGGGTGGGAGTAAAAAAACCAGGCTTCAGTCAGCTGCGGACTGCGAACGTTTTGTAGGGGAAGACGGGGTAAAAAGCGCATGGGCGGGTAAGAAGCCCACCCCAATTATCTCATGAAATGAAGCAAATTTCAGTCTCATTTTGCCCATGAGACGAGCGTTAATGTCTAGCATTCGTCTCATGGGCAAATTTGACTGAAATTTTCTTTATTTTATGAGATAATTGGGGTGGGCTTCTTACCCGCCCATGCGCTTTTTACCCCGTCTTCCCCTATATTCAGGCTTTTTGGTGTGTATCAATAGAATCGCGCGCTCGCTCGCATTTGTGTGCGTATGTATGCTTCCCCTCAGCCTTCATTCTGATAATGAAAGGTCTGTAAGATAACTCTCAAGAGTAGAAAAACAAAACGCATCAAGAGCCTTGCATAATGTGATTCATAGAACTAACTTAACTAACTTAAGTTACCATCATGATCATTGTTTTCATTGTAGAGAGATCGTATGTTTTAACTTTACGTAAAACAACAAACCGTCTTCTGATGCTGATGTATCACCATAGCCGTCCTCGCATTAACGGGTAGACCTGACACCGAACCATTGACACACAGCCCAAGGAAATAACACACGAGGTCAATAGTGACCCCCGACTAGTTCTGACCAATAGAATTTCAAGCTACACGTGTGTTCACTGGTATCAAGTATCTTGCTGGTCATTGTGACATTGTCCAGCCAGCTGAACGGTCAACAGAAGATTCTCTTTTAGCTTTTGAACGGACAATTATTAAGGTGAGGTTGATTTTGTTTTATCATATTGTCTGTTTTATTCACTGTTCACATTCCCTCTTATTCTAGGAAGATTTCTTAAGATTCCTTACTAGCTATAAGAGGGAAAATACGTGACAATTTTGACACGTGAAGTGCGAGGTCTGTAAACAGTGAAAGGGCTCGTTAATGTTTATTTGCAGTCACATATGTTCATTTTCCCCACATAATTCTACCAATCTTCAATATTCACTCTTTTTTCTATCTCTCGTTTTTAAAAAAATCCTATTTTGTTGGTTTGATTATTCCTTAAACAGTGAAAGGGCTCGTTAATGTTTATTAGCAATCACACGTGTTGATTTCCCTACCAATCTTCAGACCCTACTCCACACTTGGAATAATGATCACAAAGTGAAGAAGAAGTCTTGCCATGCAACGCTCATTCGGTGTAACAATGAAATACAGTGGTACAGTGGCACAGTGGTAGCGCGTTCGCTTCGTGTCAAGTAAACCCGAGTTCGAACCTGGGTACAGGGGATTTTTCCTCTCACTTTGCACTAGGCCTTGCGGTCTGAACGTGGAGTCTTTCGGATGATACGATAAACCGAGGTCCCGTGTGTCCATGCACTTAGCACACGTTAAACCCAGTGGCAACGAAAAAGTTGTCATTTGGTCAAAAGTTACCCCCCCTCCCTTCCTTCCTCATCAGTCACACAAAAAGCGCATGCAAAAAAAAGAAAGAAAAAACGTTGGGTGGCGCGCCTCTGGCTGTGACGCACTCTCCAGTGGGAGCAACCCGAATTTCACAGACGCTTCTGTGACTATTATGCACCTAACTTAACCTAAGATAAATGTATGTGTACTATAATATTCCTGTGAACTAAGATCAATATTTGAGTGTGTGATGTGAAGATTCTCACTCCATGTTTAGTCCCCCGCCTCTCTGTAAAGGAGGGCTACTATGATCGTTCCTGTCTGTTGTTCTACTGCCATTCCTGTACGGACGATAGGACAGCATCGTAAGTGGAACGGGGGACTGTGTATCTGTCACTTGCACTTTTTGAATGTTTTGTTAAACGTATCGATGGATAAATGTGTGAACGAATGAACAGATTGATGTGATTAATTTCGCGCGCGTGTGTGTGTGTGTGTGTGTGTGTGTGTGTGTGTGTGTGTGTGTGTGTGTGTGTGTGTGTGTGTGTGTGTGTGTGTGTGTGTATGTGTTTGTTGTTTGTGTGCGTGCGTGCGTGCGTGCGTGCGTGCGTGCGTGCGTGCGCGCGTGTGTGCGTGTGCGTGCGTGTGCGTGTGTGTGTGTGTATGTGTCAAGTCAAGTCACGTCAAGTCAAAATGATCTTTATTGAGGATAAAGGAATAAGCTTTGACAGCTATTCTTTTCACCCTGCCCTCATGCGTGTGCATATGTGTGTATTTAACAGTAAATCATATAATCAATGAACGAATTAAACATATAAAATCAATTATTATGAAACGTTACAGGATCGCTGCTGGTAACACAAGGATAAGGCCCGTGAAGGGTGTTCGCTCAAAAGGCATACCACATACACTCACTTCCAGTAAAGTTAATTTTAATGATGAAATATATTTCAATCGCCATAGTCTACATTGCTGAAGGAATGAATCTGATGTCACTGTGTTTGTGATGTGTGTCCTTTAGCTCCAAGATCTGCAAACGACGATGGGAAGCCGTCCACAATCCAGACAAACTCCTACCTATCAACAATGGGACGCTATCACTCCCATGACTGTCAGAAAACAATGGCGTGATATTTTAATGCGGTTAAGACCTTGGACGCTTTGGTATACAAAAGAATGGTTTATGCAGTTGAGTGAGGAGGATGAGCTGGCCGTGTATCATCATCTGATGGGGATGGAAGCGGAAGGTGTTGAGTGGTTTGAACGATGGTTTGGTGCAACCATTTGGAAGCACTTCGCACTGAACAAGGACAAAGCGTTCAGAAGGCTTCTCTATTCAAATAACGGACACGTGCAACGGGCCTTAAAGATAACTCTTCAGGAAAGAGATCTATGTAACCTTGTTAGATTTCCTTTGGCGAAGAGGAAGTACATGACAAGCGCAAAGCTTCCTAATGAACTCAAAGATGTTGATTACATTCAATGTCTGTACATGGCCTGTGAAGCCGGTGTCTTCCTCACTTTAGCTCCTTCGATTGAATCAACAGAAATATTATACAATCCTAATGATAGCCCTTTAGGACTGGCAGTGTCTTACAACCAGCCAGACCTTGTACGGTTGCTGTACCAGGCTGGAGCAGCAATCAATAACTCTGAGGTCCTCTGGTTGAGTCAGCAACCAATTTTAAAGAAAAGATGTGAAGCAGAGAGAAAGGAAGTACAGGCTTCACCTCCTTCGGCCAACAGATTTCCGTTAGAGGATGACGTGGATGCCGCCATAGAGATCAGAGAGTTTCTCTCCAGCAAGGCGTCACAGCCAAGGTCTCTACAAGACCTCTGTCTCCTGGAGGTGGCCAAACATGTCGGCTGGGGACACGAGAGAGACAGGAGAGTGGAGCAGCTGGAGATTGCTGATGTCCTCAAAGACATGTTGACCTTCAAAGATGGTAGACTGAAGGATGCGTTGAACAGAGAAAATAAAGAAGAGGAAGGAACTTCCTTGTAAACGAGGATAAGGTTCTGTGTAAAACAACATTCCCTGTCTTTGGTTTTCACTGTGATTGTTCGATTCAGTGTCCCTGTTCCATAGATAATAAAAGAAAATTATATGGAACAGAATGGATTGGTCTCTTTGTTATTACTTCTTTCTCACCTCATGTGCACGTGAGTGAGAGAGAGAGAGAGAGAGAGAGAGAGAGAGAGAGAGAGAGAGAGAGAGAGAGAGAGAGTGTGTGTGTGTGTGTTTGTGTGTCTGTGTGTGTGTGTGTGTGTGTGTGTGTGTGTGTGTGTGCGTGCGTGCGCGTGTGCGTGTGCGTGCGCGTGCGTGCGTGCGTGCCTGCGTGCGTGTGTGTGTTTGTGTAACTAACTGATATACTCCGTTTTGTTTCAGAGCAAAGAAATATCTTTTATTTCACGACCTTTCTCGTGTCTCATATGATGTTAAATCTGTAAGAATATTTGGCTTCCCGTTTGTTTTGTTTCGTGCTGTTGAACTGATAATGCATTTGTTCAAAACGTTGTCCATAGATTTCTGCTTTATGCATGCACATGTATGTCTGTGTGCACGTGGGTATATGCGCGTGCGCGCGTGTATGTGTACTCGTATGTATACATGTGTTCATGTGAAGGTGTTTGTGTGTCCCTCACGTGTATGGCTAGGGAACACTTCATAATTATGTTTTGGTAGGGTTTTAGCTTGTCACATAATGTAAATATTTTGAACTCTATACTGGTCAAGAAATCACCACGTTGAGAATTGCTTATCAATCCTATTGATTCATATGGGGAGCCGTTTGCACATTACCCTAGATAAGAGATATCAACAGTTTCAAAACACTTGCTAAGAGATATCAACAGTTTTAAAACCCTAGATAAGAGATATCAACAGTTTCAAAACTATAGAGATATGAACTGTTTCAAAACCATAGATAAGAGATATCAACTGTTTCAAAACACTAACTAAGAGATATCGACAATTTTAAAACCCTAGATAAGAGATATCAAGGGTTATAAAATGTTCCGATTGTTAATTCTGCTGTACTGAGTTAGTATTATACCAATGCCAATCTTGAAAACAAAACAAAATCTAAAGAACATCTAAAGAAAGGGCACATCAAGAGGCCGTGAGGCCTAGATGCCCTAAAAGCCTGACCTGACCTAAAGCTGTAAAGATAGTGTAGGCCTACTGCTACTAGCGTGATATGTGGGTCTGTGACCTCACCCACCTCTTCTGCAGAGTTGCTTTCCAGCCATCTAACGGTAACAACGGTAACAAGATCTTTTTGTATTTTCTGTAGGTTATCTCGTTTCAAATGTGTATGGCTTCACGGTAGAAACTCTTGATATCTCTTAGTGAGTGTTTTAAACTGTTGATATCTCTTAGTGAGGGTTTGAAACTGTTGATATCTCTTATCTAGGGTTTTGAAACTGTTGATATCTCTTAGCTAGTGTTTTGAAACTGTTGATATCTCTTATCTAGGGTTTTGTGCAAACGGCTCCCCATAGATTCAAGTGTGTGCCTTGAGTGTATATGCTGAAGTTGTCTGGTTAAAACACTCCAGCTTCCACGTGTGTGTGCGTGTGCGTGCGCGTGCGCGTGTACGCGTGTGCGTGTGCGTGCGTGCACGTGCGTGTGCGTGCGCGTACGTGCGTGCGCGTGTGTCGTAAGCATAAGTGCTGACATCCATATGCAATCTTAGAATATTTCATAATGTGCTTTGGGGAGACAAGTCATGAGGATTTTATCGTTTAGTTTGCTTTGGGGAGACAAGTCATGAGGATTTTATCGTTTAGTTTGCTTTGGGGAGACAAGTCATGTGGATTTTATCGCTTAGTTTGCTTTGGGGAGACAAGTCACGTGGAAGAGCCAGTCTTCAGGTATATTGTCCATAAGAGTCAACCACTAATTGGACGTGAAGCTCACCATCACGCTGCGTACACAAGGCCACATCGCATGGATCTTCAAACTTCCTGGTTTCTAAAGAACTTCCCAGATGGCCCAGTTGCACGTGTTTATTATCAGAGTACAGAAGTCATTTCAAATTTCGCATACCCTTATGGTTCTGCAGCTTTCCTGAAACGTTCAGCCAAGTCGGACAAAAAAAAGGGCAAGGAAAAGAAAAAAAATAATAAAGTAGAATTTGTACAAAAACAATAGGATTCTACTCTATTATAAGAGGTGAATAGGCCTACTAATGAGTAAATACTGTATTTTACGAAAAGAAAAGGGTGTCGCTGGGCAGCAGGCATATCCTTTGCGGCTTTGCCCGTTATGGCCCACCCCCCCCCCCCCCCCCCAACATTAAACAATAAATATTAAACAAAAAAACAAACAACCAAAGAGCTAACGCAAAGTAGCCTTACACACCCACACCCACAACACACCACCACACACTGTCAGGACACACACGCGCACACGCGATTGCACACACAGACAGACGTACGAAAAGACACACGCACACACACACACACACGCGCACGCCCACCCACCAAGACGCACGAACACACACCCACCCGCGCGAGCACACACACACGCGCACGCGCACGCACGGACAAACACAAACCTAGAGCGCACGCATCCACGTACAATAGCAAGCCCATTCTTCACACAGACGCTACATTAACCCTTTCACCGCCAATTTCGCATTTTAGCACCACAATGGTTTAATACCCATGTCACTAATCAGGGCATCAAATCAGGGCCCGTTATCTAAAGACCCTATTTTTCTTAATTTTGGGAGGTACGGATAGGTCCAATGCTATATATGTCACAGATGAATTTGCAATGTTGCAGAAATATAATTTGCTCTAGCCAGTTAAGTTTTATGGTATTTTGGGGCTGAAAACTGTCTGGCAGCGAAAGGGTTAATGGCGCATACGATTATGGTTTATATTGTACTAATGTAGCTAGCAGCATTGGACTTAGTCCGACAGATGATCTTTTAAGGTTAAAAACAAATCAATATGACAAGTCCTATGATGCAAATAAATGCCAAAACTACAGAGCAGAAAGTAGAAAACACGATTCAGGGGCTGAACCTACTGCGAACAGTTTAATTCCTGGCAGGGGAGATCAATTCTTCTGTGCTAGACCAGTGAAGCCTGCACTTACTTCCCTTGTCAACGGCCTGTTCACCGAGCCCAGGGTCTAACAGGATAATTGTATAGGAGTTAGTGGTGTGTGTGTGTGCGTGTGCGTGTGCGTGCGCGTGCGTGTGCGTGCGTGTGTGTGTGTTTGTTTGTTTGTGTGTGTATGTGTGTGCGCGTGTGCGTGCGTGTATGTGTATGCATATATATATATATATATGTGTGTGTGTGTGTGTGTGTGTGTGTGTGTGTGTGTGTGTGTGTGTGTGTGTGTGTGTGTGTGTGTGTGTGTGTATGCATGTGTGTGTGTATGTGTGTGTGTATATATATAATTATGTGTGTGTATGCGTGTGTGTGAGCATGTGTGTGTATGTATATAATGTGTGCATATATATATGATTGTGTGTGTGTGTATGCGTGTGTGTGTATATATGTGTGTGTATGTATGTGTGCATGTAAGTGTGTGTGTGTGTGTGTGTGTGTGTATGTATGTATGTATGTATGTATGTGTGTGTGTGTTTGAGGCAGGCGTAAATGTTTTCCCTTGAGTAAAAGGACACAGGCTCACCCCCCCCCCCCCTTTCTCCCCCCAAAGGCCT
>JAGGCT020000873.1:22500-25000 GCA_017654935.2 Phymorhynchus buccinoides
TCATGATCATCCTCCCCCTCCTCCTCTTCCTCCTCCTCCTCCTCCTCCTCATCATCATCATAATCATCATCATCATAATCATCATCATCACCATCATAATCATCATCATCATCATCATAATCGTCATCATCATCATCATCATCATCATCATCATCATCATCATCATCATCATCATCATCATAATCATCATCATCATCATCATCATCATTTATCATCAATATCATAATCTCACTCACGCTGGCTCCGCGACAAAGAATATTGTCGTCAGTAGGGGGGCTTAGTATGTGGTGTCCTGAACAGGCTCCGCTGAACTCCACCGAAGTGACTCAGCAGTAGTGCAGTGTCTCCTCGGTTGGTTGCCTCCTGATGGCTTATCATAGATTCGCACCCCTTGGACTGCTGATCTCGGATTCTGCGACCTGAACAAGACAGGGTGTAGCTGCGAATTGGGAATCGGAATGAGCGGCGTGGGAGCAGCGCCACTGCACGACCCAGAAGATGGGACAGCCCCCCAAAAAAAAAAAAAAAAATTAAAAAATCATAATCAGAATATATTTTATTATTTCATTTTCTTATTTTGTTTTTCCATGTTGGTTTTACGCAGTACACTAGAATGACACAGGTTCCAGCGAAAGAGGAAACACTGTTTTCCAGTCACACTGATGGACAAACAAAAACAGACAAAACCAAAATAATGCAAACTGAAAAGCCTCATATCAACTTTTTTTTAAAAGCAAACAAACATAGTCACTCACTTCTCAATGAGCGACTTAGCGGGCTCCTTTGTCCGCCAGTGGCATAACGCTCGAGTGGGGCTACATTTCTCTATGTTCTTAGTTGGGGATAAAAAGAGAGAGAGAGAGGGAGGGTCGGACTCCTCTCTCTCTCTCTCTCTCTCTCTCTCTCTCTCTCTCTCTCTCTCTCTCTCTCTCTCTCTCTCTCTCTCTCTCTCTCTCTCTCTCTCTCTCTCTCTCTCTCTCTCTCTCTCACTACGTCCAACTAAGAATATAGCGTGATAAGCCCCTAGTGGATTGACTGCCCCCTGGCGGTCAAATTATCGCCATAAGTCGACCACATTCTTTCTTTTTATTTACAAAGGGACTCTACAGGGTTTTTGTTTTTAATTTTACGGACATTCCAATCTATAGGGTTAAAGGAAGATTAATACTAAACCCCCCCCCCAAAAAAAGTTCATGTCAGTTTGTTGACATAATCTCTGTCCATGGTAGACTGGTTGTTTTCATGTGAAAAACAACAACAACACAACAACACTGGGGCATCGTGGATTCACCTTTTCTTGTTGCTGTTGATAAGGGCGAGAGATAATGCACTTGCACCTAGACACACTTTAAATAGAATCCTCGTGAGATTGAACGATCCTGTCATGAATCCAATCCCTATCGGTGACAAATGTCTCGATAAACTCAGATACATCTTTAATTTTATCTTATTTTATAACAATTGTGATATTCCACGTTTTTTTCCTGTTTATGATAAACGAATTGAATAAAAATAGATAATGCGGATGGCGTTTAATCATCGCCAACGTTGCATTTTCGCACCACAATGGTTTAACACCCATGTCACTAAAAGGCATCAAATCAGGGCTGTTATCCAAAGACCCTATTTTCTTAATTTTGGGAGGTAAGGATAGGCCTAATGTCATATATGTCACAGAGGAATTCGCAATATTGCAGATATTTAATTTTCTCTACTCAGTTAAGTTTAATGGTATTTTGGGGCTGAAAAATGTCTGGCGGCGAAAGGCTTAATTAAACTAAAGAAGAGAATGTCAATAACATATAATATTATATGTGTAAGCCGTTACAGCAAAATACTTGCATGGTTGTCATTTAAGAGACTATCATCGACTAATGCGAGGTAAATACAATGCACACGCTGTATTGTATTACAATTAAAATCGATAGAAGTATTTCAACAAGTCTGACGTTCAGATAAAACTAAAACTCGGGCATTCAGATAACACACACAGTTGGGATGAAACTGAAAGAAAAGGCTAATTTATTCATTTTGTTTAAATAGCATTTTGATTTTCAAACGTCACGAAAAAAAATCAATAAATATTAGACAGGGCAACAAGATAACTTATATAAAACCCTATCTTAGCCCTTTCACCACCAAAGTCGCATTTTAGCACCACAGTGGTTTAACACCTATGTCACTAAAAGGCGTCAAATTGGGGTCTATTATCCAAAGACTTCTTAGTTTTGGGAAGTAAGGGTAGACCTTATTTTATGTCACAGAAGAATCCCCAATACTGCAGATGAATTTTGTTCTATATCCAGGTAAATTTAATGGGGATTTGTGGCTGAAATACGACTGGCGGGGAAAGGGTTAAAGAAACAAGTACACAGACGAAATTGTGACGGATGACTAAACAAAGGGCAAATGTTAAGATCAGCTCCCTCCGCTGTTCCAGGGTGAAGTTGGCCAATCAGCTCCCTCCGCTGTTCCAGGGTGAAGTTGGCCAATCAGCTTA
>JAGGCT020000874.1:0-75000 GCA_017654935.2 Phymorhynchus buccinoides
GTTCCAGACCGGAGGACGTTTACCCTTTCACTGCCAAAGTCGCATTTTAGCACCACAGTGATTTAACACCTATGTCACTAAAAGGCATCAAATTGGGGTCTATTATCCAAAGACCCTATTGTCTTAGTTTGGGGAAGTAGGGATAGACCTTAAATATGTCACAGAAGAATCCCCAATACTGTAGATGGATTTTGATCTCTACCCAGGTAAATTTAATGGACAGTTTTGGCTGAAATATGGCTGGCGGTGAAAGGGTTAAGCAGAATTTCACACTCACAAGAGTTATGTTGTTTTGTTATTGCTCTTCTTTGCAGCACGGCGAGTATGGAAAGACTACTTTCCAGCTGTGGACGGCGTTGTTTTTCTGGTGGATGTTCACGACAGGGAACGCCTTGTGGAGGCTAAAGCTGAACTGGACGTAAGTCAATACGAGTGCACTACAGGTCAACACTGTTCTGGGTTTTTATGCCTACTGTGGGTTATGCCTATGCTGGGCAATTACCTCATTCGTATTGCAACGATTTTGAATTGTTAAACAAAAATCACAAATCAGTCCAGCCATACACACAAACAAAACATGCATAAACAATAGGAGAAATGAAAGATGATTACGGGTTTTTACTTCAGGTTTAGAATTAGACATAGGGAAGTGGTAGATCAGACTTTTTTTTATATAGAGAGACTTTGCAACTCTCTACACTGATTGGTTTCCCCATAACAAACTACTACAAAAGCAAAGTCAGAGGCAAAATTGTGGTCTAAGGGAGCGAAGCGAGTTTAGAAGTAACCAAGGTATGGTGTGCACACAGATTTACTTCCCTTGAAGCAGATGAATCAAATTGACAGCAATCCATTAATTCCGACATATATGAATGAGTTAAAAGAGATTTAGAACAGGACTTTTTTGCTGTGAAAAGATTGGCTGTGACAAAAATGACAAAATGGGTTGTATTTTTTTTTCACTGTCTTTATATTTCCAGTTAAATAAAGTGTGGAATTTTACACACCCATACAAATGTAATTGCGCTTATGCACAAGCACAGTTGTAGTGTTCCATGTGTATTTTACACCCATGGACAAATATATTTGCGTTATGTAGAGGCATTTTCACCCATATACATACCAACCTAATTGCTGTGTCCCTTACTTCTAAATAAAAACAAAATTGAGTAAAGATGCAAATCAACACCCCCTCCATTTCTCGATTCTTTCCGGGTTTTTCAGTGTTTCTTTTTTTATTGCAGATTCAGCACTTCAGTCTCTATCGTTTGTTACATTTAACGTTAATTTTCATCCATTTACACAATTAAAAATATGCATTCTATGAAAACTTACCCGGAGACACAGAACAAAACAGGACCAAAAGCAATATACTAACTTAACTAAGATAACACAAAATCCTTAGCTGAAGAAAGGAACTGAACAAAAATTCTGCTATCAAACAAAAACATCCGTCTTCCAAGGAGCTTGAAAGAAAAGTGAACTCACTGCTTAATCCGGAAGTAAGCATGATTGGGAGTTGGGGTGAAAAGACAAACACAATAACATTTCTGTCTTCCAAGCTGAACTTAGACAAATATGCACTTGTAGTGGAATGGTAAGTATATAGATAAAATAGATAGTAGAATTAACATAAATTCATCATTCAATGATAGTAGAAGATAAAGGCAAGATGGAGAGAATGCAATGAACCAAGCACGTGGATATAGGTTTGCTGCAACAGTATGGTTGATCACTGATGTTTTACTCACAAGTTTGGGTAAAGATGCAGATCAACACCCCCTGAAAATATAGCAAACAATAGATGTTGAAGTACTCAATCTGCAGTTAAAAAAAAGAAAAGGCAACACTGAAAAAGGGAAAGAACCGAGAAATGAAGGAGGGGGTGTGGATCTGCATCTTTACCCAAAATTGCTTTATATTTTCACTTTCAAAAGAGTTGGATGTTTTCAAATTCAACACACACACCCCCACCCCGTCCCCTTCCAATCAGTAGCTTTAGGGTGTTTTCATATCTCCCCAAGTTAATTGACTGGTTGCTTTTCCAAGGGACAGGTGTTTGTACAGCCTTACTGCATACATTTGTGCACTTTTCTCATCCCCAGGTTATGTGATTTCATTCCATTTAGGTCTTTTTGTGTTTCCTTTTTTTTCCTTATGTTCGCCATTAAAATAAAGGATATTTTAACACCCCTATACTTCTGCATTTCCAGGAAATAAGGCCATAATGGGTGAAGTGTGTTCGTGCCCGGTTATCAGCTTTCATTGCTCTTCTCGCTGCATTCAGCCGACACATTCCAATTTCGGAGGAAATACATATTGTTGGTTGGTTTCCTATATTCACATGGGTGCAACTTTTCCTGGTATACAAGGATTTCCTGTTTTTGAATTTTACCAGAAAAGGAAGTTCCTTTTTGTTTAAATTTGTCAAACAAGATCTTTGTGTGTCTACTGTGTTTTTCAACACTTTAAAATAAGCATTTGTATAAATTGTGGGAAAGGCAAACAAAAATACCTTCATAAATAAAATGTTGCTTCAGCTGCAGGGGGACATTACCCCTGGACCCCGGCCTTTCAGTTTTTTTCATTTTGTGTAGTTGCACCCATGTATTCAGGACTGCTTTTGTTGTGTGTTGATAAGTTTGTGACGTGCATGCATGCGGTGTGTGTGTGTTTTCAGAGCCTGATGACTGATGAGCAGGTGGCCAATGCTCCCATCCTGATTCTGGGCAACAAGATCGACAAGCCGGGGGCAGCCAGTGAAGAGGAGATCCGACACTGGTTCGGCCTGCACAACCTCACCACAGGAAAAGTCAGTGCTAACTCTCTCTCTCTCTCTCTCTCTCTCTCTCTCTCTCTCTCTCTCTCTCTCTCTCTCTCTCTCTCTCGTGTGTGTGGGTGCCAATGCTTGTCACTATTCTTATTAGCTATTTTGCATTCCCCTCTCGTTTGTATTCTCTCTGCCTTTCTTATTCAAGACGAAAGAGGAGATCCGACACTGGTTCGGCCTGCACAACCTCACCACAGGAAAAGTCATTCTCTCTCTCTCTCTCTCTCTCTCTCTCTCTCTCTCTCTCTCTCTCTCTCTCTCTCTCTCTCTCTCTCTCTCTCTCTCTCTCTCTCTCTCTCTCTCTCTCTCTCTCTCTCTCTCTCTCTCTCTCTCTCTCTCTCTCTCTCTCTCTCTCTCTCTCTCTCTCTCTCTCTCTCTCTCTCTCTCTCTCTCTCTCTCTCTCTCTCTCTCTCTCTCTCTCTCTCTCTCTCTCTCTCTCTCTCTCTCTCTCTCTCTCTCTCTCTCTCTCTCTCTCTCTCTCTCTCTCTCTCTCTCTCTCTCTCTCTCTCTCTCTCTCTCTCTCTCTCTCTCTCTCTCTCTCTCTCTCTCTCTCTCTCTCTCTCTCTCTCTCTCTCTCTCTCTCTCTCTCTCTCTCTCTCTCTCCTCTCTCTCTCTCTCTCTCTCTCTCTCTCTCTCTCTCTCTCTCTCTCTCTCTCTCTCTCGTGTATGTGTGGGTGCCAATGCTTGTCACTCTTCTTATTAGCTATTTTGCATTTCTCTCTCTCTCTCTCTCTCTCTCTCTCTCTCTCTCTCTCTCTCGTGTGTGTGTGGGTGCCAATGCTTGTCACTCTTCTTATTAGCTATTTTGCATTCCCCTCTCTTTAATTTTGTATTCTCTCTGCCTTTCTTGTGCAAGACGAAAGGATTTGTATTTTAAAGTTTATTTTTGTACTCACAGTTCTGTTGGAAGTTCATTGAATTGAAACGAGAGCCAGTGAAGTTCTCTGTGTGTGGTGTGTGTTCACGAGTGTGTGTGTGAAATGAATTTTTGTTGGAGTCTCTAGAGTTTAAACTGCTGAAACAATCACTGAAAGTTTGCAAATTTGTCTCCGATGTCTTGATGATGTTGCTGGTTATGTCGGTGTACCTAAAGATTTGATATTAACCTAAAAAATTGTTGCTCTTTGCAACAATTACCATATATTTTGGACCATTAGGCGCTTGTATGTATATGGCGAGGAGGGCAATTTTCAAGAAAAATCTGAGAGAAAAAAAAGAAGAAAAAGGCGCCCTCATTTATAAGGCGATACAGACCTTGCAAAAGAAAGTCAAACTTCAAAGCACATACGCGTCCGGTAAACACTTACCCACCGTCATTACTGTTGTCATAAACGAGAGTTGGCTCCCCTTTCAAATAATCGAACTTCCGTTCATGCGACTTCCTGTTGTTGTGTTTGAACTTTTCTTCGTAAAAACAGGTAGAATTATGGCATTTTAAGCTCTACAACGATGCTTTTTACATCCTATGAAGGGTTATGGCATCTGTTGGACGGTATCTCAGAGTTAATAGGGATTTTGAAGCAAGCATTTTAACGTGAGTATTCATTGTATCAGCGATTCGTGACCACTTTTGATGTCTAGACTCACAGTAGACTGTACTGAGCACCGCAATCGTTGCCTCTCTACTCATGATTTTGTTCACTAACAGGGCGCCCTTGTTAGGCGCATAGGCCGAAATTTGACAAACAAATGTTGCCTTATAGTCCGAAAATTACGGTAAAACATCAGAATCCCATCGTGGTATTGTCCTGGGCGTGGGACATTTTAATTCTTTGCCCACAACTACCACGTGATTGTGACTCAACAAAGCCAAGCTCAAGTCATGAAGGAGTCATGTGACTGGTGTAACACCCATGACTCATGTGACACACCGTGACACGTCACGTGATGTGCAAGACTCAGTGGAGGACATATGGCTTGCTAATAAGGCGCTCGCTCTCTCTCTCTCTCTCTCTCTCTCTCTCTCTCTCTCTCTCTCTCTCTCTCTCTCTCTCTCTCTCTCTCTCTCTCTCTCTCTCTCTCTCTCTTGTATTAGTCTTGTTTCCGTCTCAAGGACAGATTGTAAGAATAGGCCTGGCCTAAAATCTCAATCCTTGCGTAATAAAGTTGTCAAGTGTCTCTCTCTCATCTTAAAATGTGGGAGTACATTTATATGGTTCTGCCATGTTGTTGTCTTTTGCAGGGCACTGTTCCCCGAAGTGAGCTGCCCGGACGGCCCGTCGAGCTGTTCATGTGCAGCGTTCTGAAGCGTCAGGGTTACGGAGAGGGCTTCCGCTGGATGGCCCAGTACATCAATTGACCCCCGTCCTCGCTAGTAGCCATCGTGTGACTGAGTGCGAAAACGGATTGGTGACCAGGGAAATCGGAATGAATCGGCCTCGAGTTTTTGCTAAGTGTGACTGTGATGATGACGCATCAAAACTTGATATTCATTTTTTTAATTCATTCAGTGTTCACATTTATCCCTCTTAAGAAAAGTTAAGCTGTTGATGAAGTACCATATTTTTCGGATCATTAGGTGTTGCTGTGTATAACTATAAGGCAAATAGGGCAATTTTCAAGAAAAATCTAAAAAAATTAAAGTAAAAGGCACCCTCGTTTATAAGGCGATACACACCTCGCAACAGAAAGTCGAAGTTTGAAGCCCGTACACGTCCTGTAAACGCTTACCAACCGCCATTACTGCTGTCATAAACGAGAGTTGGCTCCCTTCTCAAATAATCGAACTTCCGATTTTGCGACTTCCGGTTGTTGTGTTTGGACTTTTCTTTGCGAAAACTGGTAGAATTATGGCATTTTAAGCTCTACAACGATGCTTTTTACATCCAATGAAGGGTTGTGGCATCTGTTGGATGCTATCTCTGACGATAATAGGGATTTTGAAGCATTTTAACGTGAGTATTCGTCGTATCGGCGACTCGTTACCACTTTCGATGTTGTGACTCACAGTAGACTGTACCGAGTACGGCAATCGTTGCCTCTCTTCTCACGATTTTGTTCACTAATAGGGCGCCCTCGTTTATTTGGCGCATAGGTCGAAATTGGAGAAAAAAATATCGCCTTATAGTGCGAAAATTACGGTAAGTCTTTGGTTGGCTTTCTTCCATCTATGCAATAGCTGTTCTGACAGGGATGAATGTAGGCATTGATTTTTTTGTTTTCTTGACAGGGACTGCCTCTGATGATGACAATGATTAGTGGCAGCATATGAATATAAATGCTTCACATGTTCGAGTGCTTGATTATAATGTGTTGCCGTGTGTGCATGTGTCACTGTGTGCCCCTTTTTTTTTTAGGTTGGTTGTTTTTCACTTTGTTTTGTCCAAATTATGTTTTTAAAAATGAAAGACCACATGGGATTAAATGTATTGAGACCGATGCTTTGTGCAACTTTGTGTGAATGATGGAAAGGTGGACTGTTGTTTTCTCCTAGGTTTAGTAATGCAGTCATTATAATTGTCTGTGACTTTCTGCTGCTTTGAATCATGCTAACCTAATTAAATAAATTGATTTTTAAAATATCATAGTGATGATTCTAGAAGGGAGGCCGGCACCAAATTGTGTGTATAGACGGCTCAAAATAGCTTTCTGAATGAAATACTTTGTTAATTTCCAAATGTTTATAAATCGAAGGTAACGGGTCTGTAGTTTTGTACATTGACAATATATGTAGCCCTTTTTTAAAAATTATATATATACTCATTATTGTCTTGATTTTAGCAAATATTTGTTGTTGTTTTGTTTGCTTGCTTTTGTCCGTTTTCTTTGTTTGACAGTTTAGAAAGTTTACGATTTTTTGAAGGAAAAAGAAATCAATAGCCAGTTGACTTTTTTGCAAGCTCTTTCCTTTCTCATCCCTGGTCATTGTGTTAATATTAATGATTTTTCACTCTTTTGATCATTGTTTTTTCTGTGACGTTGAATTTTTGTTTGTTTGGTTATGTGTTTTTTTGTTGTGAGTAGAATTTTATGCAAGGAACAAAACTGCTTACTGCATAGTTAGTTTGAAGAAAGTTTTTTTAAAAAGTGTTGAAAGTTAGGCACCCCTGTTAACCCCTTGACTGCCACCAACGTATCTCACTGACCTGATGACATCACTGATGATGTCATCAGATGAAGAGGAATAACCCTGATATGCTGGCTTTTGCTCTAACACAGTCAAGAGAGTAATATCCCCAGACCATTTTGCCAGATTGGCTCTATCAGTTGTCTTTTTCATGGCATGATTTGCCCAATGATGTTTTCTTTAATTTTCCCTGGCAGTCAAGGGGTTAATAATGACTTCCTGGCACGCCTGACAGTGACCTCAGTATCTTTGTTCATTTTCCACTACTGATTTAGGAATAGGAATGCTTTGTAAGTTACGCATCTCCAAAGTTGCATGCCAAAAGTGTATCATGACTTTCAATATTCATTGTGGTTGGGGATTTTCAGTGCTTCTTATTCTTAAGTTAAAAAACAAACATGGTTTTGTTACTTATTGTGTAACGTTGTATGTTAACCTCGTGTGAATTTGTTTTTGTCAGAATGAATGAATTATGTCAAGAAGTTCACATTTTGATGAATTTTAATTACTTGCTGCTTAGGGTGAAGGATGGCATGATTGGATTTTAGATCTATCAAATTGGTACTTTGTGATTGCAAACTTTTTATCTACGTGTGATGTATGTGTTGTCTTTTTGTTGTTTGGCTCTGTTATTTATGCCTGGCAATAAATATTACAGTTGTGTGCTTCAATTGTATCAATTTAAAACAAGTTGTATTTTTAGGGAGAGGTTGGTAATGTGAGGATGTATGTGTTGGATGCTTTGTAGGAAAAAGGTGAATACCGAGTGTAGGTTTGGATGTGTGCGCGTGTGTGCTAACGGAAAGTGAATGTGTCAAGATGCATTTGGTTTTTTTACTAACTGGCCAGTTTTTGTTTTCTTTTTCTCTTCGTATCTTGGTTGGCTGGTTCGTTTTCTAATTATCAATTGTTCGTTTCAGTTATAAAGGCCTTGCTAATAATATTGGTCAAAATAAATCTTTGATGAACAGCCATGACAGCAGCCGATCACAGTTGCTCCCTGAGTACATTCAACGTCACTCTCGTAAGCAACTTAATTATTCGTGGATCCGTAGATGGTCACATTTGGTATGACCTTCCATGCCTGTTGCCATTTGGGGCAAACCTGATTGACCAGATGCACATGACATCACGTGTTCATAGGAATTGTTCGGAAATAATTAAGGGGAGTAATTTCATGGTGTGTGTGCCTAATCCAATCGGTCAAACAGGGGAAGTTACTCTACCATCAGGTAGATGCCCCAGCTCTCGCCTCGTGTGTTTTGAGTAGACGTACATCCCTTAGAACACTGTGTGTCATTCTAAAATTGATGTAATTTATATTTTTACGTCACATTTTGCAAGTTCTCTCGGTTTGTGGATACTGGCCGCCCCTCATTTTTCTAAAAGAAATGTTTGCAAGTCACTGACTCGCATCCTGCGGTTTCAAGCTTTGACGCCATGGTTGCTATGGTTTTGAACGAGTTAGTCGAGGTTATCAACTCTAATTTTTGCGAAGTGCTCTCCCCTATTTTTTTTCTCCCGAAAATCGTCTATTAGTTTATGATGATATGCTTTGGTGCAATATCATAGCAAGAAGGGTCAACAAGCCTGTTTAGATTGTAACAGGCTTAGGCATTGTGCTATGCATGTATCCTTTTGAGAGAAAAAAGGTTCAGTTTTTTGTTGTTTTTGTTTCATTTCTTTCTTTTCCAAGAATATGTATATGATCACAGAACATGTTCTTGGTTAGAGCTTTGTAATATTGTGGCGGTACAATAGCCGATGAGGTTTAACCGAGGCGTGGTTACTGCTACACATATCTGTATTGTTAAAAGAAATCACTACTTTACTGGAGTTGCACTGCCTCCGGGCATTGCTTCCAGTATTGTTCCCACCATCTTTGTATTTATAAATGCCCCACAAGGCCGAAGAGGGCGTAAAACCCTATTTCCATCCCTTGGTTAGAGCTGAACCTATATTTTACAAGAGAGCTGCACAGAGGTAGCTGATGCTCTAATCTTTCATGGCATGTTTCAACTGCTATGGTATGGTATTCATGAATGCAACTTAACAGTCAACACGGGTAGTAACATTCCAATTAGTCAATCGTATTGGCAGTTTCTTCTAATTAATTTTACTACCATTGTTAACTGTTTAAGACGCTCTCAAGATTGCTGAACACAATTTTAAACTGCAAATAGTACGGATGGTTCCAAAATCTTCTACCATGACTTAGGCATCAGAATTGTCAGAGGATTAAGAATTTCTGACAGAGGATTGACTTCTCTTGTCAGAGGTTTTGCCTTTTTGTTGAGTGTTATCCTTTTTATTGAATAGCATTTTAAAGTGATTTATCACTATATTAAACCTTTTAGATGATTTCGGAACACATTGCAGTGTTGTTCCTCTTTAGTCAAGGGCCTTGATGGCCCTTTTACCGCAGTTTTCAGAGGATTGGACTTCAGACTATTCTGATGACTTTCTGATGCACCCTGTTTAAGGACTAATCAAATGTTCTTGTCTTCTTCGTTTTTTTATGTCAGAGATGTAACATGAACATTATTGGAGAGTTGTAACCTTTTGTGCTTTCATGCTAAGCATGTGATGATTTACAGGTTATCTAACAAAAGTCTTGCTTGACATGTCTTGTTCAGGCCCCACCTACAGATGGTTGTGTACTTCCTTTCTATTTTAAGAAACGATTTAACCCTCTTACATTCGCATTTGTTACAGACAAAATGTCTTCTAGTGTTCAGATTCTTTCACGCATTTTCGGGAAAATCTGTATTTTGAAGCACACAGAGCTTCACTATCACTTCATTGCAAGTGAGAAGCTCCTTCATAGTGCACGGGTGCAACTCCCCCAAATGAAAAAAACCTGAAAGGCAGGGGTCCAAGGACCCATGGCCCCGGCAGGGTACAGGGGCAGAGCCCCGTCGGACGATTCAGGGGGGCAACTCCCCCAAATGAAAAAAAGCTGAAAGGCAGGGTTCCAAGGACCCATGGCCCCGGCAGGGTACAGGGGCAGAGCCCCGTCGGACGATTCAGGGGGGCAACTCCCCCAAATGAAAAAAAGCTGAAAGGCAGGGTTCCAAGGACCCATGGCCCCGGCAGGGTACAGGGGCAGAGCCCCGTCGGACGATTCAGGGGGGCAACTCCCCCAAATGAAAAAAAGCTGAAAGGCAGGGTTCCAAGGACCCATGGCCCCGGCAGGGTACAGGGGCAGAGCCCCGTCGGACGATTCAGGGGGGCAACTCCCCCAAATGAAAAAACCCTGAAAGGCAGGGATCCAATGACCCATGGCCCTGGCAGGGTACAGGGGCAGAGCCCCGTCGGACGATTCAGGGGGGCAACTCCCCCAAATGAAAAAAACCTGAAAGGCAGGGATCCAATGGCCCCGGCAGGGTACAGGGGCAGAGCCCCGTCGGACGATTCAGGGGGGCAACTTAAGAGAGAGAGATATTCCTCAGATAACGAGACAGACAGTTAAGATGATAGACAGAGACAGTTTGAGTGCGATAAGCCTTGTAAAATTATTACATTGCCTTTGTAAACTTCCAGGATAGAACAACTAAGTTCAAAATGCCCCAAATCGCTTGTCTTTTTTTCCGTCTTTTTTGGGGATGAATTATTAAAAAAAACAAGTTGTTTCTGGTAAAATTAAAAATACTGAAATCTGTAAAACTGAAAGAGTAGCAGCACCCATGATAGTGTGTATAACAAGCCAGAAGTTAGTGCGTGATGAAAATGCCATCAGAGGGGGTCTTAGAGTGGGGGAAGCTACGGGCGGTTTGAATACTAAGACAAAGTAAGAGCAACTTCCGGATGGACGTTTTTAGGCAAAATAAATGCAAGAGGGTTAAGCTGACTTTCAAATCTTTGCTGCCAGGCTATAGTGTACTATGTAATCAGTAGATTTCATTCATGTGTTGTATGGCAAATGTTTTCAAGGTTATGACGAGAGGACTGACTGAGACTGTAAAGGTTAACCTTGATTAAGATGAACGACTGAAGATAAAAATGAATAAAATACAAATTTGAACGAGTATATTATTATGCTTGCAACACCCGCTGGAGACAAACTAACTTAACAATTGTTAATATTGATAACATTGCCATGTAAATATTTGGCAACATCAACGATGAAAGAGGAAATTGACACAATTTAATCTCGTCAAATAAAAACATAACCCGATTTCTTTGTTAAGTGTTATTAATCAGACAGGCTTGTTGACAGTTTTTGTTTGTGTCAGTGTCTTTAATCGGAGTAGTTCTACTGATAAATATTCTAAGCTGCAATACATGACTAACATTATGCAGGCTGCAGCATACGGGGCTGAGTGTAAAAAAAAGTATTTATACTTCTCTCATTACCCTGTATAAATAAAATGTTCATTCTTATTCAACTAGTATCAAGTACTGAAGCAGGGCAGCCCACAGTACTAAGCGAGACAGTTTGACTGTGAAGAGCTTAGAGCTTTGGTAAGATTCACAAAATTTTAAAAAATGACACAAAAGTGAAAGTACCCGGTAATGATTTAAAGATGATGGCAGTATGCTATTTTTCCAAAGAATTTTTAAAATGTTACTGCATTCTTTTTAAAAAGGTTCTAGTCAAGTAAATTTGATTTGATCAAGTTTACATCTTTCAGCATTAAACACTTTTGTTACAAATGTTGTTTCATGTTACCAAAGTCCATCACAGTTCTCATTAAATTCTTTGTTATTGCTGTCTTGTCCATGAGGTTTTTTTCACTGATTAATGTGTGGTAGATTTGCTGATTTCATTCTGAAAGTTCTAAAGAATTGTTTTAACATCACACTAAATCAGAAAACATCCAAAATACACTAATTACAGTGTAAAGAAAATGTTGAAGTTTATCGATTTATATGACTGTTGCATGGACATTCACAGACAGAAGGCAGTAACATTTCAAAAGATAGAAACTGTGCAAGAGTATTTTTAAAGTATTTTGCATGAAATTTGTTTCAGAGGTTTTGTGTATAATTGATTCTCTATGCTTTTTTCCTCCTGCCAATTTCATTCAGTATAACAAATAATATTTCAAAATTGTATCATGTTGACGTAAAATTACATGTACTAACATTTTGAAAAATAAATGGAAAAAACACTCAATCTCTTGTTTTTCTTCAATTTTTTAGTGCAAGTAAAGATACAAGATGCACAGTGCACAATCCACCAGCAGTGAATACTGTTAATTACAGTCCAGTGTTTCTGTACTGTAAGCTAAGTATGGCTTGTGTTCGAATACAAAAATTAAGTCTGTTGTTGAAGAAATCCATGCATAGTCTAAACAATACGAAACAAATGCCAACATTTCTGGCTTAACCCGTAGTCCCTGGCAACTAAAAAAGCATTTTTTTCTTTTTCTTTTTTTTTAGTTGCCAGGAACTAAGGGTTAAGCCCGAAACGTTGGCATTTGTTTTGTATTGTTTATATTCTATGTGTGGATTTCTTCAACAACGTTGTTTTCAAATCCTGCAGAAATGTATTTTTAACGCATTTGTGGCTTGTGCGTTTCTCTGTCTGAAGTGTTTTTCCGTAATCACTAATTTTAATACTTACAAAGAAGGGCAATGTCTCGGAGAACTGAGCTATGGTGAAAATTAGCAACACGATTCTAGATGTGTTTCTCTTTGTTGTTGTTGTTGTCTGTATTTCTTGTAAAAGTGTTCACACTAGGTATGAGGTGCAGATATATACTGCTCAACAAAAGTTAAGTACCACTTCTTTACAATGTGCGTCACTTGTTGAGCTATTGCTTCAAAAGTAACGAAGCGATTTTAATCAAAATTAAGATTTGTTTAATAACAATTGAATTCGACATCTTCAAAATATAAAACAATTTTGGCTCTGCTTCTTGGTTTTATGCATCGTTTCATGCGCTTGTAAACGAAGTAGTACTTAACTTTTGTTTAGTATAGTTTACCTGTGAATGGCAATGTTCAAGGATGGGGGGAAAGGTTCACAATACCATTCCCTTTCAGTGTGATCTTTGGGGACCAGAAAGAATGAAAAAATTGTGTTTAACGTCCTCCGGCCTGGAACAGGCACATATGGGACATTAATAACTATAAAGATAGTGGGACGATCCTGGAGTTACTGCAATACCAGGAAAGTCCTGAAGGTTTGTTTGACAATCAAGATGTATTGACTTAACATTAATAGGGACCAGAGAACATTCCTGTTGCTTTTGTAGCATGACTGTGAGGTTTTTGTTCTTTGCTGTTGAACTGGGAGTACGTTTATATGGCTTGGCCATCTTGTTGATATAATAATTACCATATTTTACCGACTGTAAGGCCCACCCAAATTGTACACAAAATTCAGATTTTGTTATTATAGTTTATTACTACAGTGGAACCTCCCTATTAAGATGATAAATCATCCAAAATAAGATCATGTGAGTTGTATAATGGGGGGTAATTTTAATACTTACAAAGGGCAATGTCTCAGAGAAGTAGGTCTTAAGTGGGAGGGAAGGTCTTAATAGGGAGGTTCCACTGTATATTATTAGTAACATTATAAGGCGCAGGGGTCTTAGTCTAGGAAACAAAAGTACATGTATCGCCTTAAAAGTCTGTAAAATACGGAAAAATTGTTTTAAATAGTCTAAATAGAGAATTAGCCCCCTTGACTGCCACCAATGTAGTACGTACTGACATGACGTCATCAGATGAAGAGGAATAACCCTAATATGTTGGTTTTTGCTCTGACAGTCAAGAAATTAACTGACCATTTTGCCAGATTGGCTCTATCAGTTGTCTTTTTCGAGGCATGATTTGCCCAATGTTTTTTTCTTTAATTTTCTCTGGCAATCAAGGGGTTAAAGATTAGTTTTTATATTCCAATGTGCATGCACTCAGGAGAATAGTCTTGCCCAAGTCCAGGGGAATAGGATCGAAAGTGCTCTTTTGTACTCTGTTCCATAAAACCAGGTGTACATTACAATGGGAATGAGGGCCCATGTGTTTCTGTAAGTGTCTGTATGTGAAATATAATCCACTTTCCTAAACTACTCAACCTGTCATAATGAACACTGGCATGTCTCCCATGTCTAAACAATGATGCCTGTAAGGTTGCTTACCCAAATGGCAAGCCATATAAACATTCCCAGCGAGTTTGGTGGTTGTGGGGTTTTTTTAATGACAAAGGACACTGTTAGCCCCTTCACTGTCTGTCCTATGTATACTATGGACTGTATGATGTCATGCTGGTTTTGACAAGTCCGGAAAGGTTTTTCTCTCCACCATTTTCTCAGATCAAGTCCAACATGTTTCTTTTAAATTTTCGATAATTTCTCCATTTCTCTTTGGTAGTTAAGGGGTTAAAGATACTGGCCTATCAAAATGAAAATTGACAGAATTGTCTCCCATGTCCCACTGATGAAGCCGTGGTGACAGTTTACTGAAATGGCAAGCCATACAAGTGTACTTTCGAAAAGGTTTGAATATCAATCATTGATATTTTGGTCTAATCAATCTTAATGAAAACTGGCAGAATATTTCCCCATGACCCTGACAATACAGCCTGCAATGTTATTTTATTCAAATGGCAAGCAATGTAAACATACTTCAATTTTATTAATTTTACGACACTGCATTTTGTAAAGGACGTTGAATCAATTTTGCTATAATAAAAAAAATTAAATAAATAACAGAATCATCCTTGATGGCCCAACAATAATATCTATTATCTGTTCTGGCAAATGGAAAGCCATTAACCCTTTCACCGCCAGCCATTTTTCAGCCCAAAAATGACATTAAACATAACTGGGTAGAAAAAAAAATGTATCTGCAATATTGGGATTTCCTTTGTTAGATTATAACATTAGGCCTATCCATACCTCCCAAAATAAAATAAAAATAGGGTCTTCGGATTACAGGCCTTGATTTGATGCCTTTATGGTTGCTAAGCCATTGTGGTGCATAAATGTGACATTGGCGGTGGAAGGGTTAAAACCTACCCGTACATATTTATACAAGTTCTGGGAGAACATTTGCATGGTTTGCCATCTTTCTATGATCAAAACTGAAAAGGGCATATGGCGTCTTTTCCGTGAGAAGTAAAGCAAGGCTCCTACTGAGGAAAAGTAAAATCAGTGACAAGTCCCGGCATCCTCAGGTAATGTCTTACGTTAGGATACCAGGGGGTCTTTTGTACAAATTCTGGAAGTTCTGTGCTTGTAACTTCCACTAATGACTCTGCCTTTTCCCTTTGCTTACTGTCATCTTATTTTCTGCCTTACTCAGGCATGGGAATTGTCAGACAAAAAACTCTGAAAAGCCTGAAAAAGCCCCCCAATTGAAGTATTTAGTAACAAAAACGAAGTATTTAGTAACAATTTCAACAACAAAATCGTGGAAATCCGCGAATTCACGGACAATTCCCATACCTGCTTACTGGTCCACTCTCCTGTCTTTTTTCAAGTCTCTTACAAAAACATTTGTCCAGCTGAAGACGGACATGCTGGACCTAACTGTTTCTTAGTTAGGCGCTATAATGGCAGCATGACACATCTGTGTTCATAACTTAAATTGACAAGAAACTGAGCGATCGAAGAAGAAGAAGGTAGGTAATCTCTTTTACGAGTTGAAAATCTATTTATTGAGATGGCATAACATGACAGCAAGTCTTTAAAAACAAGTCGAGACACATTATTGAAAAGAGTTTAAGACAAGATCTCAATGTAAACTATCTGCTACTTTGCAGAACATGTAACTGGTGTTCAGTTATCTTTGTCCCCTTAAACTTCCCAGAAACTGTTACTACTGTATTAACATTGTATAACATGGAAATGCCAGTCAACACTGACATTGCATCACATAACTTATCTACAGTCAGTGCAGTGAAGAACATGTATTTTGCTATGCAGTGACATGTTTTACGTCCTCGTAGTGGAATGCTTTTAAAGACCCAGCACGTCACGTGTCAAAATCATGGTTTTTCACGTGTTCCCTCTTATAGCTGGTAAGAAATCTTAAGAAACCTTCCTAGCATAAGAGGGAATGTGACACGTGACGTGGGGGGTCTTTAACCCTTTCACCACCAGCCATTTTTCAGCCAAAAAACACCATTAAACTTAACTGGGTAGAGAAAATCAAATATGTGCAATATTGCGAATTCTTCTGTGACATGCATGACATTAGGCCTATCCTTACCTCCCAAAATTAAGAAAATAGGGTCTTTGGATAATATGACCTGATTTGATGCCTTTTAGTGACATGGGTGCTAAACCATTGTGGTGCTAAAATGTGACATTGGCGGCGAAAGGGTTAAGGACAAGTTCTTTGGCGATGGTCTCCACACACAAAAGCATTTGTCAAACAAAAAAGAATTCTGTCAATTTATTTTAATTTTCACATTGTTTATAGTCCCGTCAACAGCAATGCTCTTCTCAGGACTGTCACCACAGTAAACATTAAACATGTCAATGACACATCCTACATGTAGTTACTATACAAACAAACCAAAACAGCAGCATGGCAAAGCACATTTCTCATGTACGCCTATAGTAAATAAAATTAAGCAAGCATTCTTTCAAAATGGCAAATGTACAATACAGTGGAACCTCCCTTATAAGACCTTCAAAAATCATCCAAAATGAGGTCTTATAAGGGAGGTAATTTTAATACTTATGAAGAAGGGAAATGTCTCAGAGAAGCAGGTCTTATGTGGGAGGGAGTCTTATAATGGAAAGCCTTCTAAGGGAGGTCCCACTGTACAACCCAACGATGTTCTCACATTTTCCATGGAATTATTTTTTTATCCAATCCAAATGAACAAGAAAACACCATATGTACATTAAAAGAAATCTTTATTCATAAACCTGATGGTCAAATTCACACAATAGTCAATATACACATGGCAAACACACATTTAGCACTGCTCAGTTGAAATATTGAAGTTTCATTATGGCAACCGCATGAGCACAGATTGTAGCATTATCATGCAAAAAGTGAATTCAAATACTGTGCTTGAGTTGCTTGAGTTGCAGCCCTTACGGAAAGACTGGCAATCCAAGATAACCAAATTTCAACACAGCAAAATCACTCAAAGTGCATGCATTGGAATTGGTCGACTGGTCAAAAATGTGACAATCTGAAAAGGAAAAATCTAGCAACTAACTATGTGAGCAAAAATGAAACCATTTCTGATTGCGTCATTATCATGCAAAAAAAGTTAATTCAAGTACTTGGCGTTACAGTCCTAATAAAAAAAGATTAAAAAACGTTGCCAGTTTTCAACAAACAAAATTTTCAACAAACAAAATCAATCATGATTCTAAAAACAAAGCAACTAGAAAAGAAAAACAGAAAATAACAGATCACACTGCATCATTAATAAGATGGCTTGCCATAAAAAAAAGACCCAGATGCTATGCAAATCCTCAAATCCATGCACCGAAACGTTTCCACCAGAGGGAGAACCACAAGCCATCCAAAAGGCCACCATGTGACCTGCTAGCAGCAACCATGACTAGCCCTGCCAAATACCATGGCCCATGTCCAAAGCTTCTTAGACCTGTCTTTGACTTAACAGTTTGGAACAGTTTTCATTCAAGCTTTGGCCCCAGGAGGGAATAAAACTCATCATCAGGTATTAACCACTTGACTGCCACCAAAGTATTACGTACTGACTTGATGACATCACTGATGATGTCATCAGATGAAGAGGAATAACCCTGATACGCTGGCTTTTGCTCTAACACAGTCAAGAGAGTAATATTCCCAGACCATTTTCTCAGATTGGCTCTATCAGTTGTCTTTTTCATGGCATGATTTGCTCAATGATGTTTTCTTTAATTTTCTCTGGCAGTCAAGGGGTTAATGGCGATAATTCTGCCAATTGTCATTTTAACTGGCTCGTCATTTAGGCTGTAAAGGCTAGAACATTTCTGTCACACACACACACACCAGAAGCACAGACTCGGGACTGGTCCTTGTTCCAGTTGCTCATAGAACTAGTAGTTCAGAAATATCAACGATTCTGTTCAAACAGACTCCATCGCCTTTTCACAGAAGAGCACAATTACCCCCTGTATATTAAATTATAAACAAGATTTTTTAAAATTTGATATCAAACATAAACTTATTTAACTGTGCACAATACGTTATCTAGGCTTAAACAAACCAAAAATGAAACTGTGTTATTCAATAACCATTGCTTAATTAGTTGTTTTTACACAAATGTGCTTTTTAATCATACACTAATTATGATTTGTGCAGCATATTAATTATAAAACCTTTTCAAATAAATGTGTGGTAAAGATTTACCCCTGTGCTTCATGCAAAAGTCACAATCCCTGTTACATAAAAAGATGACACAAAAGCAAACATGCGTAATCAAAACCCTCAAAACTGAAAGTAATGTTCATGTTCCATCAAGATATCTAAGTAATTTTTATGATCCACCAATATATCTAAGCAATGTTCATGTTCCATCAATATATCTATCATTCACCCAGTCTCCAATGTATGACATCTATTGGTATTTTATTTTTTAAAGAATATTAATTAGGGACAATCTTTAAAGACCAAATTTGAATTAACTTCCAAACTCAAAACACGTTAATGTCTGTCTGCTCTATTGTTTTTAATTGCACTGTAAATGGCAAAACTACTATCGCTAAAGATACAAAAGCACAAAGCAATTAACATAAATTATGGGGGAAAAGGAAAGTGCCTACAACACAAAAACCAAAGACTGTACATCTAATGTTCCAAATTATTAGCCATACCTTTTCTTTTTTTCAACTTAACATTAATGACCCATTCGGCTAAAACATTTGAGCCAGGTTTGTTAATTTATTCAGTTCCGTAATTGTTAAGGGGTTTATCCAGTCTTGCCACTGACTTTCTCTGTTTGACTGTCCCTTTTCTGACCCAAATCTGAATTGAAATGCTCGCCATTGCCATCACGAGTCGCAACTCTCTGTCTATAAAAGTACGATGCTGACTTCAAGCTTAGAGAAATTGATCTCCATTAATGCCTACTAATGCGAAATGGTACAAGTTATGCACTTTCACGTGATAATTCAAAATAGTAGTTTGGCATTGGTGTCAGCAGCAAAACACAGGAGCGTGGATTATTATTTTCATAAGGAATGAAAAAGCTCAGAGAAACCTGATTGAAATACTAAACATTGATTCATTAGAGGATTAGACTTGCAGAACTAGCCCAACCCATGCTCAAGTCAATATTTCACATGATCATGCTAAAACTCTAATCCTAGCTTTATACAAATACCTTCTACAATGATAATTATATACCAGCTGTCTAATCTCTTGACTATCCAAAAGATAGATAAGCCAAAGCCAAATCAAATTTATCAACGTCATTTTAAAAACACACCATTTCACACGACATAGTTTCGATAGCTAATTTTGTCATTATCTACACAATAAAGTAGCAATTAATACACATAATTATAACGTTTCACAACAAAGTTTCACAAGTCTGCAGCCAGATTACGTTATTGCAGTAGTGTTGGAATGTTGTTACTTTGCTACAAATCATACCCATGCCATACTAGTACATATTCATACAAAAACTTCTCAGAAATCAATAAGCCACAAAAACAAACACAGGCAAAACTATTATTTATAAAGACAATACAGAAAGTACAGAAAGCCTCCAGTCAAAGAACAGACTTTTTTTTATAATTCTAACAAAGACTTCACAAAAAGCCATATAATTTATAACACTCCTCTTTCCCCAGCGAATTTGATAACCTTTTTACCCAAACTGTTGTGAACAACCTTTTTACCGAAACAGTCAAACAGCTCTGATTCTAGCAGTCTGTTTCTTTAATTTTCCTACTTTTATCTTACCAGGCATCAGCACTGGGCTATTTGGGGATAATTAAGTTGATTTTTTTTATAAAGATTGGTAAAATAGGTCAGATAGTACAAGGCAGCACACATTGTCACTTCAACAGACAGAAGTGGACAGGCCCTCATTACATTCCCTTTCCAATGTACATGTACTCCAGTCTTTTAGAACTGGGGATGCTTCTTCTATGTTCCCAGGCCGTACATTGAGGCCATACTGGGTGAAGTATCTATGTGCATGGTCTTCTGTTCCCTGGTACCTTTGCTGCCTTCAGACAAGACATTCACATCTATTTTGGAGGATTTTCTTTTTTTTTTGGTATGCTAGTCTGTCGATTCCGACAATGACTGTCAGATAGCAGAGGGGGCAGATACTATTCTGGCGGGCTGGGTGAGAATCTGTTTACAGTGGAGATGCCTTGCCCAGGGTACATTCCCACTCTCGCGGCCAAAGGGATTTGAGGACAGCTGGCATTGAGGAAGGTCCCCAAAGGCCAGCCCATCCCCTTGGCTGCAGCACCAGAGCCGATGCAAGGGCCCCCTCGTTCGAGAGTCAGTCTTCCACAAGAGATTAAACTGTACCATGATTTTCCATTACTGTAAAAAATTATCTATTGTACAGCTCTTGTGTTACTGTTGGCCCCTACTATATGGCAGGAAAATGGGCCAGTAAGACCCCCCAAAAAGTAGATAACAGTAAGGAAAGAAAAAGGCTGTACAAAAAGGGATAGAGGTATTTGCAAGCACAGAACTTCAGGTAGGGGAAGTATTTACATACTGAAAGATCCCAAAGAATCCCCATTGCAGATCAAACAAACGGGGAGTAGAGACATGAAGAAGGTAGCAACAGCAAACGACAATAACAGAACTCTTAATATATTCACACGAATATTATGATCATGTGTTATCACATAGATCTATATTACAACACAGCAAATGGCAAGTATTCTACGCTCTCGATAATAAGCACATGATGATAAGCCATCTCCGCTTTGGTCAGTTTTCAGCATTGCCAGGTTTGACTGAAAACCCCACAGCTATACTGTAATAGCAGCTCCTGAAAACAACCACTAAATTGAATAATCATCAGGGATGCGTCACCTTTCACAACACAAGTGTTTTCTGGTTGGATCAGGAAAATGTCCATTTGCACAGCATATAGCATTCTTATATGTAGCTCACTATTTTTCAGGTAACAAGCTGAATATATATAGAAAGTTTCAATCCATTCAATCCAAAGCGTAGGAAGTGGTGGGCCTGAAATTAAAGGTTGGCAATCCAATGAGTTATTACTTACTTACTTATATAGTTATATCTATAGTTATAGATCAGAAAACTTTCTTTTAATTTGTTTATAGCTCGACAGTCTCAGCAAGCTGTAAATACACAGAACATTAATCCCATTTATAAAAGAAGTTCTGACTTAGAAAAGGTATATTAGTTTTTTATTAGTCTATCCTGAAAAGCTGTACATAAAATAACAACTCCAGGTCATCAATCATGTCACAAAGTTCAATCTCACTAAAAGTCATCCGATCTTGAAAAAGTATGTACAGCACACCATCTATCAGTCACACTAGCAATAATACACAATACTCAATCTTACAAAAGTTATATCTTCAAATAAAAAACACATATATACAAACAGATGGAACAATTAGAACAATGAATAAAACAAAATGACCTCTTGGACAATGCACATGTATAATAAATATTATATACACTCACATGGAACCCTTGAATATTGTCAACAAATATGCAGCACAGGAACGTTTGTTTCAGTTACATTTTACTGATAGGAAAAATCAAAATACCAAGTAAACATGAGAGCATGCATTAGAAAAACCAAGTTACCAAGTAAACATGAGAGCATGCATAATTTACTTAAAAAGAAAATAATTATGTATGTCACATACCATGGGTCTTCAAAAAAAAGTCGGTGGGGGGGAGCATATGAAAAAAAAAAAATACAAATCTTTTCAATTTTAAACATGAGAATATATAATGTCTTCAAATAGTTCAACGAATAAATGACATTGAAGCATTGTATTCCGCATATAAAATTTACAAATGTATACCTACAAAAATAAATGAAAGCAGTGTTTATGACATCTGAAATTTGGGCCACTTGAAACAAAACATTATTCAATTTTAAATGAACACGTTAGGATTGCGTAAAAGAAGGATCACAATTCACATCTGCTTGGATCCAGTTGGTTGACTGTCATGCAAGCGTTGTTGCTGAATCTGTCTTTTCAGCTCAATGTCCACATTAATCTTAAAATAAGTTTTTTAATAAATGGAAAAAGGGATGTCGATACTTTTTTTTTCCATTCAAATTAAGCTTTTCCAATTATTTTTATTTAGTCATATTATTGAATATCAAAATATATTTTTCTGTGTTTTTTAACTTGTAAGAAAGTTGCTCAAATATGCATAAAAATCAATAAATGTAAAAAACAAAGTACCATTTTAAGCTTTACTTCATTTTTTTAAAATTGGTAAAATTCAAATACGAGTTGGAACCTTGATTGTTATCAGTCATTATAATGCCAAGAAAACTATCTGCTCAAAAAGCCTAAATATATAACTTGGACTTGCATAATTTGTCTATAGATGTCAATAGATGCAGTTGGCATTTTGTACCAAGCTGCGTACCAATAGAGCATTCATTTGCCACGCGCCGGTGACCTTGAATTTCACTGAGTTGAATTTAGAGAGTTGAATTAGAGAGGTCAGCGCAACTCGGGCAGAACGAGCTCGGGCAAATTAGTAGTCTAGTATAGTGAACGAACACTCGTGGCAAGCGCCCTATTGATCCAGTAACACCCGCTCACACACTTTAATCACAACACTTACTGTCTTTTTTCTTCACTAGGCTAAATCCCCAGTATTACATGATGGAACTTTGGCCATTTTCTTTTTTTTTCTTTTTACTGTACAATTTCTTTCTCTCAACACATTCTAGATTCAAAACCATAGTCTGATTTCTTGCAATATTTTACTCTCTTGCAATGGTTATGACTGCATGTCTTTGTGTGTTGTGTTGGTTTTCTGTGCCATTTTCAATATTTTTAACACAGAAAATAAAAAATGTCCACTATGTCTGTTCTTGCCTTTCACAGTACACTTATCTATCATGAACAAATTCCCCAGGATCAAGATCTATTTGTTCACTCTAAATGGTTTCCTGTTGGTTAGTGTCTGCTTCTCTACCAAGAAGGGTTTCTTCAGGATTGGTTTCCTGTTGATCGATGTCTGCTTCTTTATCAAGAAGGGTTTCTTCAGGATTGGTTTCCTGTTGATCGATGTCTGCTTCTTTATCAAGAAGGGTTTCTTCAGGAATTGTTTCCTGTTGATCGGCGTCTGCTTCTCTATCAAGAAGGGTTTCTTCAGGAATGGTTTCCTGCTGATCAGTGTCTGCTTCTCTATCAAGAAGGGTTTCTTCAGGATTGGTTTCCTGTTGATCGATGTATGCTTCTTTATCAAGGGTTTCTTCAGGAATGGTTTCCTGTTGATCAATATCTGCTTCTTTATCAAGAAGGGTTTCTTCAGGAATGGTTTCCTGTTGATCGGCGTCTGCTTCTCCATCAAGAAGGGTTTCTTCAGGAATTGTTTCCTGTTGATCGGCGTCTGCTTCTCCATCAAGAAGGGTTTCTTCAGGAAGGGTTTCCTGTTGACCGGTGTCTACTTCTCTATCAAGAAGGGTTTCTTCAGGAAGGGTTTCCTGTTGGTTGACGTTTGCTTCTCCATCAAGAAGGGTTTCTTCAGGAATGGTTTCCTGTTGATCGGCGTCTGCTTCTCCATCAAGAAGGGTTTCTTCAGGAAGGGTTTCCTGTTGATCGGTGTCTGCTTCTCCATCAAGAAGGGTTTCTTCAGGAAGGGTTTCCTGTTGATCGGTGTCTACTTCTTTATCAAGAAGGGTTTCTTCAGGAAGGGTTTCCTGTTGATCGGTGTCTACTTCTTTATCAAGAAGGGTTTCTTCAGGATTGGTTTCCTGTTGATCGGTGTCTACTTCTTTATCAAGAAAGGTTTCTTCAGGAATGGTTTCCTGTTGATCGGCGTCTGCTTCTTTATCAAGAAGGGTTTCTTCAGGAAGGGTTTCCTGTTGATCTGTGTCTGCCTCTCCATCAAAAAGGGTTTCTTCAGGAAGGGTTTCCTGTTGATGGGTGTCTTCTTCTCTATGAAGAAAGGTTTCTCCAGATTCACTTCTTTCGGTGTCTTCTGTTTCCATGCCTCCATGATCTGCGACTCCATTTTCCACTGGGTCAGAAGAGAGGGGCAATTTCTCCACCGGGATGAGAGGAGCAGTGGTTTGAGATTCTTCCTGAAGTGCCGGCAAGCTCTCTTCAGCACCTTTATGTGAAGGCACTGAATCATACATACCAGGAAGCGATACATTGATTTGGGTAGGGCCGTTCGTTCCCAGCTCTTCTGATGAAAATCCGTATGAGGCTAATAAATGCATGCCAGGACCATCTTCACTAATTTCAGTTTTTATGGTTATACCTGCACTGGTCTCATTCAATACGTTTCCAAACTCAGGGGTGTCAATGGCAGCTGCTGCTCCACTTGTTACACTTCCAATCACTATTCTTGGTTGAAAACTTCTTTCTGAATCTTCATGTAAGCTATGATACTCTCCAGTTTCTTCAGCGTTTTCACCCGGGTAATCTGAATGTTCAGCTGACTCAGCGACAAAATCTGGATCTTTTGAACCAATCATTCTGTCCATGCCACCGGATTTATCTTGACCTGTTCGCGCATAACTTTGCTGGTGAACTTCAGATGACTCATGTTGACTTGTATTTGTTGAACTTGAAGGCATTTCCTCACCGTTTTCACCAGTGCACGCATGCGATCCCAGTGAATCTGCATCGGAGAACAGACCACCACAAGCCTGGCAGACAAACAATGTCACTGGATCTTCATCATCGAGCGATGCTGGATCTTCTTGGAGATGATCATCATGAAAATATGCAGACACAATCTGTTGATTTTCCACACGACCATCATGCTGACTATGGAACTCAATATGCGCTACATAGTGTTTGAGGTTAGTAAAAACAATTCTGCATTTGCTACAGAATTTACAAGGCAAAGAATGGATGTTCTTCATATGCTTCCTGATGGATAAAGGTGAAAAGTTTTTCAAACAAACTGGACACTGCACTGGTTCAAGGTTGCGGCTTTCAGGTTTCTTTCCATGGGGTTTCTTTGGACTTCTATATGCACCCGCTGGTTGTCGACAGCTATGAAGACTCATTTCAGTTTCGTCCTTGAAAACAGCTTTACAGGACTTGCATGAAAAAGTGCTACCTAACATGACATCAAAGACGCTCAGTCTGATCTTGTCAGTTGTCTCAACAGCTTGTTCCCGAGGTGCTGCGTTGTCAGGGTCATTGTGCGCCTGCATGTGTTTGGTCCACTCTCGAGCAGTGTGAAAACCCATGTCACATGTCATGCACCTGTAGCGACACTCTTGCCCCACAGGAAAGGAATCCATGTTCTCCGCCCATTGATCATCATTGTCGTCACACTGGGAGCTTGAAACTGAGGCATCTCTATGCTTTAGAATGCGTGGATGGCATCTATGTCTGAAGAGTTCCTTTGAAGTGCTAAATCCAGAACAGCACGTGTGACAATAATAGACACGAAAGTCTGGATGAGCTGTTTTAACATGGTGAAGCAAGGCATTGTTCTCCATGAAAGTGCTTTCACAATGGCGGAATCTGCACTTGAAGAAGTTGGTTTGTCCTTCATGTCTGCGCTTTATGTGTCTTTCTAATCCTCTCTTCAATGGAAAGCATACTTTACACACTTTACACAAGAAGAATCTTTGCAAATCACCAGTGTTGCTTTGTGATGGAGCAATGTTCAGATGATTTGACATGTTCTGGTAAGATATTTTGGAGTAGGCCGTTTCTTTTGACATCAGATGATTTGACATAATATGACGAAGGGCACTTTGTTTCCAGTTAAATTTTCGTTCACAAACTGTGCATTTAAATCTACCACACCCAACTGGCCTTCTGTCAATCTTGCCCTTTTGAGTACCGATGCATTTTTTCATATGAAACAACATTTTAATTCTACTGCGACAATTTCTTTTGCACTTTGGACACTTTCGTCCTCCGATCCTATGATCCTCAAACTGGTCAGGATGTTCAGCCTTTACATGCATGCGCATAGTTTTGTACAGTACATATTCCTTTCCACAGACATGACAAGTACAGCGTGCTTTCTTTTTACTGGCAACAGGGGGTTTCACTACTTTGACGCACACCATAGATTCAGGATTTAATGCTGTCTTCACAGCATTATGGGAAATACTGTGATACAATCTTTGATGCCGAATCAAACTCCAGTTGTACAAAAACATTTTGCCACACTTGCCACATCTGCATCCTCTTTGTCCAGACGATTTGAGCCCTAAAGTTGTATGTGGTTTGGGGGCATAAGCTGCGATTGGTTTGGAGATAGCAGCTTGTTTGGGATCCGGAGTTGCAACTGGTCTAGAGTTTGAACTTACCACCGGTTTGGTGCTAGAAGGTGCAGCTGTATCTGTTGTGTCAAAGTCAACAAGTTCTTGAGGCTTTCTTCTTTTGTGGCGTAATTTGTAATGAATCTTGAAGCCGTGAGCCGAGTAGAGTATTTGTCCACATATGTTGCAAGGTGTGGGCTTACCACCAATTCCAGCAGGCTCGACTTTGTGAATCTTTCGATAGTGTGACACTAATACTCTCTTATGACTATAGCGCTTCCCACAAAGTTTACACTCAGTACTGTCAATGTCAATAGAAGGTCGATCTATTTTGTTCTGGACAACTGTAGTTGAAATACTGGGTTTAACTTGGGAAGCGGACGAATCTTGCAAAATGTCATGAGCATGCTTACTTTTGTTTTCATCTTTCATTAGCATGGCTTTTGCAAGAGACATGCCATGTCGCAGTCTGTAATGTGCCCCTAAGCCTTGTTTATTTTGCAATGCTTTGTGACAAATTTTACAGGACAAGGAGTTTGTCATGACTGGCCACAACGTTTTGTGCGCTACTTTCATGTGAGCAGTCAGAAGCTTCACTTGTTTGAACTTTTTCCCACAAACTTTGCAGCTTTTACATGCTTGTATTCCCCCATGAGCCACACGCATATGAATTGTCAAATATTTTGCTTGATTAAAGCGTTTTCCGCAGACTTGGCACACAAGTGTTGGGGCTTGACTAACACCATGAGCGACAGTCATATGAACCTGCATCTTTCTTGAACTGCTAAATATCTTACTACAATGAAGACATGGAACCACAAGACCGTCTTTATGAGTGATGACGTGGCTGTCAAATTCAGAAATATCTGTGAATCTAGTTTCACAGTACTTGCACCTAAAAGCCATGCGGCCATCATGCATGATTTGAAGATGATCAAGTAGATCAACCTTCTTGACATAAGCTTTCTTGCAGACGCCACAAGAATACTGGTAGGAGTGATAAGGAAGATGCTTGACAAGCAAAGAACGATACTGAAATGTTTCCTTACATCTGTCACACTCAAACAAGCCATCTTTCCCTGGACTCTTGGCTGGTACACTCTGACCAAGTTCTTGGGAACGTGAGGAGCTTGGTGACCTATGGCGTCTAAGAAATGCGTGATTTGAACCATCCTCCTCTTCTACTTTAACACTGCACGGTAACTGCAGGTGACATTTAAGCTGTTCTGGTGTGTTGAATACTGCTGCACAGCGTCGGCAGACATGGGACTTGTTTTGCGAGTGTCGTCGGAATGAGCGAGGACACTGCAGAGCCACACGGTATGCTGCCAGGCATGTCGCGCAATCATACGGTTTGGACGCCGTTTCCAGAGACACCATGCAGACAGTTGCCTGGAAAATAAATCAGACCGAGTTCAATTCATTTCATAACACTACCACCTCTGAAACATAAGATAAATAGGAATTAGGACACATGAGCATGCCTCTTCCTTAGGTGACTCAGGACAACGTTGTCAATTTCTAATTCTATTTACATGATTAACTGGTCAGGATTCCTGACTTTTTTTCCCTCTTGTTTACAGTTTGAAGGGGTATTTTCACCCCCAGTTTCAAATTTTTAGAGGGGCAAGACAAGAAAATAACTAATAGATACATAAATAGATAAGAAACTACCCCTTACCAAGCGCTCATAAGACACACGGTTAAAAGCTTTATGAAGGTCAAGTGCACATAAAAACAATTTTATTGGATGCTGAGAAATCAGTCTGCCAATGAGCTTTCAAGGATTAGGGCTGTCTGCACAATCCTGAAGAACTTTAGATCTAGGCAAGCAAGCAACTCCAGCTTGTGGCAGCAGCCTCAAAAGGCCTTGCAGATGATTCCAATATGAGCAACGTCATTAGCTTACTAAAAAGTAATGACTGTTGTAAAATCAAATAATATTTTAATGGGTCATCTGACCCCCGACTTGGGATTTTAAATGGTAAATCTCACACATGGCCTAAGATACTAGGGGTGACTTGAGAGGCCTAGTACGTAATTACATTTTCAGGAGCCCTGTTGGTTCAGTATCTAAATCTTTACAATTATAATGCAGTTCACTGTCCATGTGACCATACATGCAGTTTGAAAACTGTCAGCTGAGCACCCCTATTGGCCACAGCAAAGAACACCTTTTGCAAGAGTGAATGCCCTTGGCGGGTGGGGGGAGATGGTTGAGTACTGACCAAACAAGGGCATAACTCTCGCCAATAACCCTATTTGAGTCCACTTAATGGCTGCCTTTTGCAAGAGCGAGTTCCCTTTTGGATACTGATCAACAAGGGCTTAACTCTTGCCGTCAAGAGCGTTAATAACCCTACTTGCAGTGGCCAATAGGCTATAATCTTGTATAGATCTGTGATTGATAGCATGACCAGAAGAAAGCCTTAGGATACATTTAGAAGGGGCCAACAATAAAGAGATAATGATAGCCGAGCCGCACTCCGAAACTGGCGGCAATAAGTTCAGAACTGTTATGCATAGTATAGTATAGAATAGCATAGTGTGGGACTGGCTCAAGCCTAAGCCTCGCGGCTTATAAACGTCCCTTCATTCACACTGTTTTGCTTGCTTAAAGCATGCTTTTAACTCACTCGGGACGAATGAGCCGGAGCAGGCTCATGACTCGCACAACCGTTTAGGACGAATGAGCTGGATCCGGCTCATAAGAGTTTTCAAGGTTTTTATTTCTGGCGTGTAACCAGCTTTCCGGTAGGAAGACATAACCTATTTTCAGTTTGCTTTGACCTTGCCTCTCTTGAAATCAGCCAATCACTGCAGACTTTATTTCCAGCTTTGGTTGTAGAGGGTGGTCAAAGATCGGAATGTGAGATTTTCCTTCTTTCTATGTGTTAGCTGTTTTCGTCAATAGGAGACAAACGACGAAGGTAAGGAATCTAATATTTTACGATCGCTTGGTGCATGGTGTTAGTAATCTTATCTGAAAATATCAGTCCATAACTTTTCATAACTTTTTTGTGGTGATGGGTGTTCGAACCTAATCGAATGGCCCGTCCTAAACGGTTGTAAGGGGAAGCAACCGGCCAGTGCCGAGTGAGTTAAAATTATGATTGTAATTCAATCATCATACTAAAAAAATAGTTGACTAAAATTTTCATCCTTGTCAAGAAGATTTTTGAAGGTGGTTAGTGTTGCTGCTCTTTTTAGGTTAGGTGTTAGTAAATTCCAGAGATTAGCAACTCGATTACTGAAACAATGTTTATGCTTGTTAGTATTACAACGCTGTATACATAATTTTCCCTCTTGATTTCAAGTGCTGTTATAAATGGACAGTGTAAAAAGAGAATCAATGCTAATGTCATCTAAGTTGGACACTACAGTGTAAAACGATCCGCCAACCAATTGCATGATCAGCATTACTGTCTGGGTGAATGCATTATTATGTTATTATTTCTTAAGTGATGTGACGAGATGCGCTCCAAAACCAGAGGCCACAGTTTGAGAACCATTAGCTGTAGATCATTATGTATAAGTACCATAATATTTAATTAATATGATTACATGTATTATTCGTGATCAGCGTCAACCGTGGGATTTAGTGGGACACATTTATAAAGGGCATGCAATGCAATGCACTCTGAATGTGAAACTGGTGGCCATAGTCAGTGATCGCGCTAGGAATTGTGAAAACCAGTCCCACCAGTGGCAATGCCCCCCAACAACTGTGTCAAAACCAGTCCCAGTGAAACAAAAACCAGTGAAAACCATAATATCAAAGCCTCTGTTTAACATTTTATCAGTCCTAGCAAAAAAATTATCAGTCCCTGGGACTGACAGGTCAAATTATTTTCAGCATTTTGGTTTTGCAATCAGTATTTTACTAATAATAGTAATATTATAATAATTACCAGTAAATGCAATCACTGCATAGTTTTAAAAATATAAGCTATCAACCCTCATAGTCATAACCATCGCATAATCCCTCTCCTTTCCTTTCTGCTACACATGGAAACTGACTGCAAAGGCGTTGTGACGTAAGTGTCCCGCGCGACCCCTCTTTCTTTATCTACACCCCCCCCCCCCCCCCCTCTCCTTTTCTTTTCTCTGTCCGGCCGCCACGTTAATTGCCACCCACCATCTAAAGAATGCCGATTCCGGGATTGGTCCCTTTTGAAGGTCAATTTGTCTCCCCGGTCGGCACGTACCACCTACCGAGGTTATCTCCCTTCTGCCCCCCTGCCCCCCCCCCCCCCCCCCCTTATCTACCGTCTCATCACGAGATAGTGATATCAAGAGTCGGTTCCCTTTGTAAGACACCGCGCCTTTACCCATAACAAGAAAGTGACAACCACGGTTATCTCCCTTTGAAGATGGTTTTGCCGTTCCGAGCACGAGAAGGATTTGAATCCGGCACGTGATAAGGATGTAATAGGCGCGTGATTGTTCGGTACATTTAGAACAGCATCTTGTGACGTGTGGACTGTAATACACCAATAGCAGGCTTTCATTGTTTGAAAGTGAAGGCTATAATTGGCGTAGTGAGAAAAAGTTTTTCACACAAGACGCTGAAACTGACTAGAGCAACACCTCTCCCAGCCAGAATAGCCCACCTAGTAAGTCTTATTGATGACTGGTGATTGAGACTGGTTGTTTGTTTGACTCTAGTTTTGATCTAGATCCTATGTTCAATGATGAATAAGGAGTAGATAGATATGTTATAGAAAAGAAGTGGTAAACATTCTATTCTATTTATGTGCACTGATTATTTGTGTGTGTGTGTTTTTGACTTGAACACTTTTGGTACCAGAACCGGAGTTTATGCCTACTAACCCTTTTGTCTATTTTTAGTAGGAAACCTATGGGCCGCAATCTTGCACTATTTTTAGTAGGAAACCTATGGGCCGCAATCTTGCACTTTATGATACCATTCCTTTCCAGGTGTTGGATGGAGAGTGATGTTGTCTTGATCACCTTTTATGTTTTACTGATCTCAGTTTGTTAACTGAAATTCAGTTTATTTATTAACTACATGTAGTGCTATTGTACAAGGGAAGCCTTCAAGCCGGTTGGGATTCACTAATGCCCTGCCGACTGAAGCCCCTTGTCTCTAAGCCATAGAGATCTACATCCACCTTCTCCTGTGATTATCAGCAGGGCATCGTGGGCCGGAAGATCATCCCGGACTCCACCACGCACCAAGACGGGACTGTCGCCAAGACGACCCGCACCCAGAATCCGCGAGGAGACCACGCCTGAACCGTGCCATCCCGCGAAGCCGTAATCGGAACGACTGGGAGCTACTCTCACCTGACGAGCAAGCCCAGAACTTCAAACAGCTAAGTCCACCTGACTGCGCCAATCATTTGAACTTTCCTACGGACACCGAAGATAATTAGTAACCCTTCCGGCATGGGGCGAACCTTATAGAAAGACAAAAGTCTTGTGAATCCTTTCGGATTTCATTGTGTTTTTATCCATATTTTGTTTTGGCGCCATTGAGCTGCTTTATTATTATTGTTGCATAATCTTATGCAGATTTTGGGAGTAAATAAAATACAAGTGTCAAATAATCCTGAACCCTTTGGTCAGACTGATGAAAGTGGGAGTCTTGTAATTTCATGTAAAACCCTACTTCTCTCTGTCTGCCATTTAGAGCAATTCAACCACTTGTGTTTCTTACAACCATCTGACGAGCCAGAACCCGGGCACAAATATAAATTTATTAGATGAAAAGGGGCCGGGAAAGTTGCTCATCTCCCATACCCTAGAGAAGTGGGCTAAAGGCAAATTTTCTAAAGTCTTCCCTAGAGACTTAGCCTTTTAACCCATTACCTCGTCACAGGCGTAAACAAAATTTTACTAATGGAACTGATCCTCAATGTATTGCACACCAAATCTGACATAATCAAGGTCAAAGGTCAATTACAGTCAAACCTCAGTAGAGCAACCACCCTACACAACAGACTGGCAAAAACTATCCGTAATAGACGATTTTCGGGAAAATAGAATGTCTTTTTACCACAAAATCGGATTGTCCCCCATGAAACATTAGGAAAAAACACAAGGTGTTTGTCCTACCAATTAATGAAAGGTGACTCGCGCAAACCGCAAAATTATGTCCCTTGCCTATTTGCGAACATTTCCTATTGCGAGGTGGTCGCTATACTGATGAATCTTTTAGTAATAAATGAGAAGAGAAGAGAAGAGAAAACCGGAGGTGCCTGTTAGGCATGGTTATTGATGGTGTCACAACTTTTTGATGTGAAAATTAATTCTAGAATGCTGGCTTTTAGTTTAACTTTAAGAACATTCAGAAAATATATCATATATCTCTAGACCATTTTGATTTTGTCACATCGAGTTTACTAGTTCTAACACTGTACGTGTAACAGACCAGTTCAATTTTCAATTTTATGATTTAGAAAAAAAATATCTCAAAATTATTAAGGCAATGAATGGCTTCAGGTATAATACCGTATTTTTCAGACTATAAGGCGCACCCCCCAAATTTTACACAAAATTCAGATTCTGTTAAAAGTGTTATATTTTCTTACTATTTTAGTAGTCATATCATAAGGCGCAGGGGTCTCAGTCGGGGGGAAAAGTATCGCCTTGTAACCCGAAAAATATGGTACTATGACATGACATTAAACATTTTAAGTGATGGTATGCAGTTGTTCACAAATACTACGACAAAAAGAAAGCTGTGCAGGTCAAGGTTATCAAAGTCAACAATACTTTGCACCACACGTTAACTTGAACCAGTTTACCAAGTAACCAACCTACCCAATTTGAGGGCTGCAACTACAAATATATAACATATGGCAGGGAAACAATTTGACAAGTCCTAGGTTGAATGTCATTGTCAAGGTCAACAAGCTTCAAAATTACTCCCCTTGCATTTACTGCCCGGTGATTTAGACATCCTGCAATCGCTACATATCGGTAACAGTCTAACAGTAACACTACAAATATAAATCAGTGCGGCTTTCACTACATATCGATAACACTACTGCGCTAAATCACTACGGCAAGTAAGGGTTAGGATTAGGGTTAAAATAGGGTTAAATTTAGGAAAGGAATAGGGTTAGGTTACGAAAAGGGTTCCGTTATGGTTACTAGAATAGGGTTAGAGTTAGTCTGTCGGAATTCAAACTGACAGATTGGCAGTCGTCATTAATTGTTCTCTATGGGTCGTAGTGGTAACAACAAGTAGTTCTTTCGATACTTGTGAAAGCGATAAGCTTGATGACCTTGAACTTTGACTCTTTCTCTCTTTGACTTCAGCTATGGCCACTGTACAAAAACTGTTAGTCTTATCCCTAGCTGATGATGATTAAGAAAAAGGTTATAAAATGTCAAACAGCCAACTGCTTTAGAACAAAGTACAGAGAAATAACAAGGTCACCATGGCCATGATGAATACTTTGCACTATGCATAATCTTTAGCCAATCTACTGATGAACCAAATTTGGGGGCTGTGACCTAAAACAATGTAAAAGAAATGTCATAACATAATCATTGATAATGGCTAGAATTAGAAAACAATTTGACAGGTCCAACGTCAAACTCAAGGCAACTATTCCACGTCTCCCACCTCATTCCTTGGATGTCGCCTTGGCTTAAGGCTATGTCAGACCAATTGACATCTAGGCCAGAACACCAAAGCTACATCAAAATGTTGCTATGCTATGCATAGTTTAGTTATGTAGGGGATTGTCTTTAGCCATGATAAGCTCCTAGCATAACATCATCAGTCTCCAAAATCCTCCAAAGTCGGAGTGTGGCTGCACATGTGGTGGGGTAATCAAAGATGGTCACACACATAATGGTCTCATCCCTAGCTGATGCATAATTGATTTGTACCACAGTGTTCAAGTGCGTCGGCTGCTGGGATACGCCAAAAACAACAAAAAATCCCTTGAGTGCGCTAATCAAGAATATATTGCTGTTATATGGGTATGCGACCAACAGTTTTTGTACAATGGCCATAGTTGAAGTCAAAGAGAAAAGTCAAAGTTCAAGGTCATCAACAGTGTTCCCCATGCTTCAAAATTTTTAAGAGTCATCATGACCCTTTTCCCCCAAACTTTAAGGGTCATTTGAACATTTTTGAGGGTCAAAATAAAAGCCATAATAAATGGACAATATGCTCTAAAATAAATAAAATGAAGACATGAAGCCAGTCAAATTAACTTGACTTGAATTTGCGAGTTACTTTCTTCTTTTCATCACAACTGACAGTTGAAGTACAACTTGAAGGGCCTGGAACTGGTTCAAGGGGTTTTGTCACCTCACTTAAAACTTCAGAGTCTTTGGAAGAACTTCGTGTCGAAGTTTTCGCAATCCAGCGAAGCAGCGCCATTTTTTTGCTTCCAAGAAACGCGTGGGCTAGGCTTGGCAGCAGTGCACGTGCAAGCAGCATGGGTGGCGAGAAACAAAGGGAAATTACTCTGTGGTTCGTGATAGTTTTTGTCGTCTGCTTCAAGCATGTAGTGAAAGAATAGGCCCAGTATATTTTGTTGTTTCCCGCAAGCCGAAATGGCTTCGAATTCTGATCGCAGCGAACACGTTTGAGGAAGCAATCGGCTGAGAGAAAAACTGTACGTCACAATGATGTATTGACTGAATAATGTATACGTCAAACTTGAAACTTTGTATGTAAATTACGTACAGATCTGCGTAATCCGGAACACTGATCAAGCTTATCGATTTTTGTGCCACACATGACCTTCAGCAGTCTACCAAATTTGGATGCAGCCATTGCAAATTTATGTTAACAACATGGCTAAAACAACAATTTGAAAACACTTCAACAAGGTCAAGGTTATCAAGGGTCATGAAAATCGAAAGTAGACTTTCCTTTCTTTGAAGTTCTACTCGTGTCAACCCATTTCAGACATGAGACTGAGAAATCCTGATTTAAGCTGATCAATGGCTGAAAAAAGGTTGGAGCCCCCTAAAACTGATTTTTTTAATATTTTTAATTTACTGTATTTTTCGGACTATAGCTAAAATGTACAGTGGATTCCTGTTAACTAAAAAACGGATAACTCAAAAACACTGGATAACTCACAATAATTTTGTGGTCCCAGTTTAATTTCTTTGCTAAAAAGTCTTTTCATCTCAAAATATTAGCTATCTAAAAACAAATTCAGATTTTGTTATATTTTCTTACTATTTTATTAGTCATATTATAAGGCGCAGTGGTGTGAGTGTCAGTATGGGGAAACTAAGAGTCCAAAAAATATGGAAAGCCTTAACAATAGCATTAGAAATAGAATTTTGATCTGTTTTATTCCTTCATCTTGTATTCTCTCATTTATAAGAAGTAATTATGTGCACAGTAGCTGTTGGTCTTTTTTTTAAATTAATCTAAAAAAATTACCAAGAGGCCATCAAAAAGGCTGAAATCAGTCTAATGTTTTAAAATCTCATGCCAGCCATTTACCAAATGTAATTATCCAGTTGCAGGGCTCCCAGGGACCCCCATTTGGGGGTCTATGAAGCACTACAATTCTACAGGACCCTCTAAAAGAATGTGCAGGGGGTCCCAGGGATGCACTACAAAAATTCTTTTTAGCATTCGCTGTGCCACTGGGACCCTCTATCCCGCCTCTAGGACCCTCTATAATGTAAGTGAAGAAGTCCCTGGGACCCCTTGTTTTGCAGGACGATTGGGAGCCCTGGTTGGTGGGTTTTTTTTAAAGTATCCATTTGGTGTTTGTTTGTTTTTCAAAGAAAATTGATAAATACAGACAGGCAGACACACAGACACACCAAAACCCCTTGCGGAAGTTGTCTTGCAGGGTAATAATAAATGGTATTGCAAAAAATAAAACTAGAAATGCACTGTGACAGTGCTAACTGGGCCAGATTTATGCTCAGTATGTATAAAGTTTAATTAAAGCAACCAACCAGTCAGACAGTCTATATATAATATACTATATGATTCCTTCAATAGAGCCAGGACAGACCGGAAAAAAAGATCAAGGTCAAGAAGCTTAAAAATGTCTCCTACAGCATCCTTGATTGATACCTTTCGAGAATATGTATGGCTATAGATGTGCAACAAATTGTTTTCTTGTAGCAGCCTCAAGGCCAAATGTCATATATGTCAAGAGGTTTTAAAGGTCACCCACTATATTCCTTATGTCATGCTGATCAAGAATAAGGTTATGTGGGTGTACGGCCAATGGTGTTGTAACTATACCCACTGCTAAGGCAAGGCAATTTTCATAAACAATACTCTGCACCACAGATGAAATTGACACAATCTACCAACCTGCCAAATTTGAAGCCTGTAACTGCAAAAATGTGAAAGATATGGGGGAAAATTCAAACCTCTAATGCCTACGTCCTTGACCTTGATCGATACCCAATATTCAAACTTACCATAAGCCAATATATATAAAAGTCTATATATATCATTATGCAAAGTTTGAACATAGCAAGTCCAACAACGATGTGAAAAATATGGCCACAAGATATGTTGGTTTTCAAGGTCAAACTTCAAGGTCAAGATCAGCATGGTTATAGTATTCATACAGGACCATTGTGTACCATGATAAACCAACACACAAAATTTGAAGCAATTCCATCAATTGGTTCACGAGATATAAAGCATAAAGGAAATTTCAGTTTTCAAGGTCAAACTTCAAGGTAAAGGTCATGAATATCGAAAGGAATCTTTCTTCAGAATTCTGGGATACCTATCCCTCTACCAAATTTGATCAAAGTCAGTCCGGTAGTTTTTTGAGAAAATCAAATAACAAACACGCACACACAGACCCAAAAAGAATACCCATCTTCTGGCCAGGCAATAATCTTTTTTTTAATCAAACAATCAATCTTACCTTGCCACAAGATTTTCTGGGAGCTGAGCTTGCAACATCACGACCAAGGCGTGGCATTTTGGATGGTCGAGGATCCTCTGCACTGGACACTGACATCTGTCGACGAGCAGCCGTCTTCAGTTTTCCCTTCAAAGGAAAGATAGGTGGTGTTGTCAATCCAGAGGACGCCTCAGACTGCTGACTTACTGAGGAATTCCTTCTCTGGCTTGAACTCGCACTCATGCTGCTTTCACTTGAGTCCCTTCTAGTTGGAGAAGAAAGCTGCCTCATTTTCGAGGAAGAAAATGGTTGCCTTGGTTTAGCAGGCATCTTTGGCTTAACTGTTGTTTTACTAACCTTTGGCTGATGATAAGCAAGGTCATCAAATGAATCAGAAGCAGACTTTTCAGAGTCAGGAAAGAGTGACTTCTTCATTTTTGAATAAAAGATTGGTTTTCGAGGCTTGGGTGGTAGTTTTGGAAGAGGGATCTTGTCTGAAGTGAGCAGGATCTCACTTGAAAGCTTCTTGTATTTGGATGAAGATCCGGATGTCGAAGATGCTGAAGGCCGTTTCCCTACTGCTGATGTGCTTTGAAGAATCTTTGGACGAATGGGGAAATCTCTGACATCTGACATACGTGGAAATTCATTTGAAAGTCTATTGTCATCAGAAGGATCTTTGGTGATAGTTGATGATGCTTTTTTTTTTACCGCAGATTTTCTTGCTGCTTCTGCCAGAGCATGGATTCTAGACTGTTGCATTACCACCTTGTTTTGTATTGGAGAGGTTTCAAAACCTGAAACGTTATCTTCTTTTTCTTGCAAATGTTGGGCATAATGCTCGCTATACAAGTTAAAGTCTGTGAAGGCTACCCGGCATTTTTTACAAATTTTCATTGGCAAGTTATGGACAGTCCTCAAATGGCTTCTCAAGCAATATGTCTTTACAGTAACGGAGCATTCTGGGCATTCAATTCTGTCTCCACATCTCTCGGAACAGGGAAACATCTTGATAATCCCTTGGGAGGCAGAAGAGGATGCACCTGCATGTGGATTATGCGCCTTGGGCAATCCCTGGGCAACAGTCTTGAAATTTGAAACTGGCTTCTTTGTCATATTAGATGCATTGGACACAGGCATTTTCTTAAAATTGGCAACAGATCCTGCTTTAATTGAGCTTTTTGTTTTTCCTGGGCCAAATTTCACTTGCAAAAACCTTGCAATACCTGTCTTTGCATTGTTTTGCTTAGACTTAGAACTGAAGTTGTTCCTGGCAGGTTTGGACTGTTTGGAAGTTGACTTTTTGGCAACATGTACTTTGTTGGTTGGCTGCTGAGAAACAGGTGACCACAGTGGAATGTTCTGAGTAGACTGCTGGGGCCCGTTCTTGAGAGAAGGGTTGCTTACAGTTCCAGCTGTGCCCCCTGTTCTTTGGGTAGTTGATTTCTTGGCCACTGCATTTTTCTTTTGATTGGAAGGTCTCTTTAAACCACTCATGAAAGAACTGGACATTGAACTTGAAGAATGATTCAATAATGCAAATAAAAGGGTTGGGTTTTTAGCACTAGGACTAGGTTCATTCTTCATACCAGTTTGTCCAAAGAGTTTTCCGTCGTAAGGAGTGTCCACATCAACTTCTTCAGTGTCACTGTCATGGTCAACAAAAATCTGATCACTTGCGGAACTAGTGGGAGGTAGAGGCACATTTCTCACAGTGCTTGATGAAGTAGCATTGTTGGTTCTAGCCTTTGATGCATGTCCATCTTTGCTTGGCTGCCAAGGATGCTGCACTCTCCCAGAAGTAGATGAAACAGCTCTGTCAGTGTCAGCCCCATTTTCTGGCAAATATCCATTGACACTTGAATGCAAAGGCCTTACATTTGTTATGCTTGATGACACAGTAGTCGCAGTGCTTGATGAAAAAGCAGTGTTGGCTCTGTTCTGACCTGACTGCCAGGGAAGTTGCAAGCTTTGCACTCCACTTTCCATTGGCATCGCACTGCCCCCTACATTTTCAGACGGTGTAGTATTATCGTCCTCATCTTCCTCAACAGCTCCGTCAATATCTAAATATACATCAAATTCAGTCACTTCAGAAGTCTCCATACTGACAAAAAAACACTGTTTATTAACCATCCATGTCACCTGATTTTGTTCTCACATAACTGTTTATTAACAGTTCACAGTCACTTGATTTTGATTTCACATAACTGTATATTAAAAGTCCATGTCACCTGATGTTTTCACATTTCAAATCAATTTCAGTTTCACTGTAAGAGAGTATCACAATCCTGGGGTCATTTTGTAATAACTCCAATGATGCTTTATCACCAACTGTCTATCTCCCCGTCCTTGGGAATCTGGTTTGCTGCCCCTGCAACATACAGAAAACAACAATAAATTAAATGCACCCCTAATTGGTTTCAATTTAAAATTTTCTTGAACAAAACCACTCATCTTCCTCTATCAATTATATGTATAACTACCTTCACCAAGGAAGGTTGTTTTTGGTCCTTCTGTTTTACTACAGCAATATAAGTGTTTTAAAAAAAAGTATGAAAGGAATCTAATGAAATTGGGTGCAGGCCAGTGCTGGGTTACATTACTTAAACTAAATCTTTTCTACATTGGAGTCAGTCATAGCTAATGGGGGTTATTAATTTTTTGTACTCCCAATTCTACGAGACTGTATAAATACTGAAACCAAGGCATAGGTGTGTGTTGTGCATCATGTCTATGTTAAACATCTTTCCATTCCATTTCACAGCACCTAAACTACTGAATCAGTTTTAAGGAAACTAGGAGTAATAAGGTCTATGAGTATGACCTGGCTTTGATGCCTGTTTTATGACAGTTTCACCCAATGAGAAGCCATTTAAATGTGCTCCCAGTTGATCTGATTTTCTTTCTAAACACTAAATTAATAAATACTAGCGGTTTATGCACCCATACCCAGTTAAAGGCAGGACATGGATATAAAAGGAGGGAGTCGAGCAAAAACGGCAGTTTTCGCCACATGCTGCGAGCAAACCCTTTTCTTCTCTTGTTGGTAGGGGCGTGTGTCTAAAAATAGCCACCCGATTCCTGGAATCGGGCGCTACAGCTTTTAGGGGAAGGGTGGTTGAGCTGGAGCTGATAAAGAAGAAGAGGAAGAAGAAGTCGTTATGGTCAAAAACGGGTAATCTATACATGTATATGGCTGACCGTTTATATTGAGTTGCTTCCCATTTATCTGTATCTGATTATCTCAAAATATATATTTAATTATCTTGATTATTTGGACTTGTACGTTAATGAAACTTCACGTGTGCCTAAAGGAAGCCTTCCCGAGCATGTATTGCATAATCTTGACCTTGAAGTTTGACCTTGAAACCTGAAATTGTTTCTTGATGCCATATCTCCCATATCTTACAGAGTTCAAACTTGGGACAGGGGTGGATTGACTAATGATTTGGAATATTGGGTATCAATGAAGGTCAGGATCAAGGTCATGGACATAGACATGTATTGGAAGTGTCAACTTTGTGTTTTGGCCATATTTTTCCCATTTTTTCAGCTACAGGCTTCAAAGTTGGCAGATTGGTAGACTGCCTCAAGGTCATGTGTGATGCAAATTACCTGTGGTTGTAGTTTGGACACCATTGGGTTTACACCCACGAAGCCATATATATATTCTTGATCACCATGATCTAAGGGATGGAGTTGGAGACATTTAAAAGCCACTTGACCTCTACCTTTACAGTTGACCTTGAAGCTGTTAGTGTTACATGACAGTCTGTCCAGATAAAAGTGCCCATAATTTGAAAACCGTTGGCGTTAAACCCATATAACCACATATATTCATTATAGCAGAAACCCAGTGGAAGACATTTTGAAGGGGCCAATAGCACAGTGAGAGTGAGAGCTGAGGGGGCTCCAAAAACAAGTGCTCATAGTTTCAAAACTACCACTACAACCATATTTGTGATCAGCATTAACACAGACCTGTTTACCCCCTACACAAGTCTCGAGTAGTCTGCATAGCTGAAATGAGTAGTTTTAGCTCAAAATGTATAGTTTTATTCATTAAAGTTTTAAAACATCAAACAATGTTCACTGAAAATGAGTAATTAGAGCATTATTTTCAATTTTGAAGAGTAGTACTAGTAGAGGTCCAAATTGAGTAGAATACTACTTGAAAAAGGTAGAGCAAACAGGTCTGCAACAACAGGGGAATGCAGTGAAAAACATTTTGAAGGGGCCAATACAGCAATAGCACAGTGACAGTGAGAGCTGAGTGGGCTCTGAAAACAAATGCTCATAATTTAAAAACTGTTGGCGTTAGACCACTATGTATGACCATTTATTCGTGATCAGCATTAACTGGGGAATGCTGCGGAAGACATTTTGAAGGGCCAATAGCACAGTGAGAGTGAGAGCCGAGGGGGCTCCATAGACATGGACTACAGTGAGTGGGAGACATTAAGAATTGCTATCCTGGCAACTGCTATTCTAAAGACCTGTGCCGGCGAAAAGCTGCTGCAAAGCAAAGCGAGAGAGTGCAGGGCGTAGCAACCACGGGGAGTTGCTGCTAGTAATAATAATAATATTAATCAATTTAATGTTAATTTCTATAGCTACTATTCTCCCGTGGGGGCTCTAGGCGCTTCACAAAAATAATATATATCACATGAACGGGACATTGTAACAACAAAAACGACCACACAAACACACACACACACACACACAGGCTTTAAATAAGAGAGTTCACGTAATTACGAGCAAAACACACAGGCAAAAAATGTAGTGAGACACTATGTCTAGTCCACAGAATGTCCACCCGTGGCATATGCCCTATAGTATACTGCTAATTTTCATTGACCGATTCAATCCTTCAGACTGGAAAGACATCAGGCATGGGAATTGGAAAAGTAAAAAAAGCTGAAAAGGGGGTCGTAGAAGGCCCCTAGTAGTAGTAGGGTCCAGGGGGTAATGCTGAATCTTTTTTTTGGTAACTGAAGCCCTAAACCAGCATTAGATTTAGAATGGCAAATTTCAGGGGGGGTTTGTTGTTGTTTTTCAGCGGACAGACATTTTTGGGGCGGAAAAGTAATGTTATTTCAGCGGAAATTTCCTGTTTGGCTGACAATTCCCATCCCTGAAAGTGCAATACTGTTTCCAATACCAACTTATCTCCCTGAACTTAAGTTATACTTATATGGAAAGCCATTTGGGTAAACTGACATCACAAGCACCACTGTCATGGCATCTGGGACAATTCTGATCACTGCCAATTGTTATTATGATCGGTTCTGTATTCAAAGCTATATGCATTAGTATATTTATCTGATGTCACAGGGAATATATTCGCATCTTAATTCAGATTGCAATTCAGGTGAACTGGGATAACAAGCACCAACTGCGCATCTTTACAATTTTGTCAATTCTCATTATGATCAGTTCAATAGTTTATGATGTGGTCACTGGAACACGCTTTTAACCCACAAAATCCATATAACTGGAGTAGAGTTACAATGGCTTGTCATTTGGAACAAAGACAATGGGCATCATTGTTGGGACTACAATAACATTGAGTGCTTCTGGTGGCCCAACAAGAAATCACTACTTTTGCTTCTTTGTCAAATATAAGGCAATCTATTTTTGCCAAATGCAGGCAAGAGAGACAAACAGAAAGTTTGTTTTTCGCTGCCAAGTCCTAAAAAGTTCTGCCTTCAAATGGAATATCACCTGGCATCATGAGCTAAGGACCACAACTCCACCTAAACAACTAATTTGCTAATTTTCATCAATTTCAGTTTAGTAGTTTTGGCTGCGGTAATTCAAACATTCTTGATCAGAGAAAGAGTGGAGAAGAGAGATCTAACATGCCCACAAGTCCTCATTCTGGTTGTAAGGCACTCCTTTGAGTTTCTAACACTAGTAACAGACCTCAAAGTCGAAGTAGAAAATTATTATATGTCACTTTATATTTGGTGGACAGTTTACTACATATTCAGTTCAACTTAATCTTAATCACCTGAACTGGACTCATTTCAATTTAAGTATTATCAGCAATACCAATGCCATTCAGAATCAGTTTTTGTTTTTGTTTTAATGCAAAAATGTTAGTTGTTACTTGAATCTTTTTCTTTAAAAATTCTGTCAAGTGTCATCCTTTGATTAAAAAAAAATTACATTTTGATTATCTCAATGATTTTCAATATATTTGTATCCCCCTCATTATTTTAACATGCTAATTACCACTGGGTGAATGCTCTAACATTATCGAACAGTTGAGTTGTTCTAGCTCAAATGCTAAGCACACTCACATTGAATCCATGCACCATGCACAGGGAATGTAAGGAACCTAATAAAAACCTTATTGTTTAGCTTCTATAATCTCCCTAATAAGCACAAATGTGAACACTGTGGCTCAAATTATCTCCCTTTAGGCTTCGGACTACCCTGTGCCAACACTTCTTTGTCTTTTTTTTTTTCAAACCTCGAGCAAGTTAGGTTTTGTTTTTGTTGAGTTTTTTGTTTTTGGTTTTTGTTTGTGGCACAAGCCACAAACCTATAACTCACTTTGTTGGTCGGTCCAAAATTGTCGCACATATTGTGAAAGAGAAAGAAAAGCGTGCCACAAACGATTGCGAATCCGCGCTTGTTTATGTCTTTTTATTGCATAGTGGATTCCTGATAACTCAAAAACTGACAACTCAAAAAACACTGGATAACTCACAATGATTTTCTGGTCTCGCTTTGATAATCCTTATGTTAAAAAGTCTTTTTGAGTTTTTTCTCTCAAAATACTGGCTGTCTCAAAATAAAATTTCAGTCCCTTTAATTTTGAGTAAAGTGATTTTCACTGTATTAGTTTGCTTGTTACATGTTCAGTGTTTGCCACTGAAATACAGTAAAAAATCGCTTTCGTCAAAATTGGCGGGACTGAATTTTCATTTTGAGATAGACAATATTTTGAGTTAAAAAGACCTGTTACATAAGTTTTAGCATAAAGATTAACTGGGACCAGAAAATTATTGTGCTTTTGAGTTATCCGTTTTTGAGCTATCAGTAATCCACTGTACATGAATGGAAAAGTGGATCCTAATTTGGATACAGGAAATATTTAGTTCACATTTATCCGATCCTGAGACTGTTGGTAGGTCAGCTTGCTTAGAACAAACTGAAACAGTTATCTCTTTTTGTGAGGTTTGCACAGTCAGCGCTTTTGGATTTAAATACTTTTGTTTACAGATATTGATAAGCGCTTTTTAAAAAAAAGCCCAAACTATCTTATTACTATGCTGCTTTATACCATTCCACTAAATTGCTAACAGCAACACTAACAGTTTTCTGTGGGGGGTTTTCAAATAAAAGTTCCAGGTCAGGTCAGAAGGATGCACAGATCCCCTCATCTTCATTGAATTACCCTCAATAGCTGTAGTTGACAACATTACAATATTTGATTGTAAAGCGCTTTGAGCTCATTTGTTGTCACGAGTTGTCAAAACTCCATCACGAACCCGTTTCCATGAAGACCATGAAAGACAAACTGACCCCAGCACAACGCCAGCGTCGAGCCCACACCAAGCAGCTGGCCCAGATCTACTGCCGCACACAATACAGACAGGCCAGTTTCCTGCCACGCACCATCAAGGCATGGAACAACCTCCCTGTTGAGGCGGGGACCTTGGGCACCTTCATGTCCTGGGTCTCCAAATCACAATAACTTTATCCCACCCCACCTCTCTCATCTTTTTTCTTCTTTTTTTCCCCCCTCTTTTTCCCAGTGGCGCGGCATCACGTTGGGGCCCGATTAGCAGGACCTGGCTGGCTGGGTCATTCTCTCGCTTGGCGCGGCATCACGTTAGGGGCCGATTAGCGGAACCTGGCTGGCTGGGCCAGGCTTTCTGTCCTCTTCTTCTACTGTCAACTTTTGTTCTTCTCAGTAGTACCTCAGTGTGCATTTCCGCAGATTCCCCTAAAGTTACAGCGACAGAATAGTCAGAAGTGACTGTGGTTGCTCTACAGGAAAGAGGTAAAGCGCTATTTAAATGTACTATTATTATTAATGTAAAGTGTACAATTAAATTATCTATAACTTTAATTTAGAACCAATGAAGACTAATAAAATAGATTTCATAGTAAGACAAGAGCAGAAAACCTGCAAGCTAAGATTAGAAGTAATGAGTCTATGTTTACATGCTTTTTATTTACTACTTTTGTCAAGGTCAACAGGTCTATTGTTTTAGATTAGATTAGATTAGAAATAGGGATGAAAAAATATAGCCGTTAGGCTTTCAAAGTCCCATCTTTGTGTTTTTATTTTTATTTTTACATACTCAAGGTATATCGTGCACTCAGGCTTTTGCATTGAATTAATCATCGTATTCATACATTATGTCTTTATAAAATTTTAATTGGTCGAGCTCATTTTTAAAGCTGTTAGTATTAGGTGCTCTCTTAATGTTAGTTGGTAGTCGACTTGTAAGTAATAAGTGAAAGTGAAAGATTCCCATAACAAAATTCAATGTTAAATCCGTAATTATTTTGCTCTGATTTGAACACAGAGACTTAAGTTAGACTGACAAGTGACATGTTTTACTTATGAAATCCCAACTTATTATTTACAAGTTTTCTTTTGATTGTTTTCGAACTTGAAGTTGCTCTGCTAGTCTTTTTCTTATCAATTCTGTACATTGTCCAACCAATTGGACACTGGACAACTTTATTTGACAAGGATAAAGATTTTAGGCGATGCCTATTCTTACAATCTGTCCTTGGGTTAAAATATGAATTATTTCATGTGAGCCTCCAGGGTCAAAGGAAGTTAATTCCTACTTGAGTTATGCCTGTAGTTCAAATTATCTCCCTTTTGCCCTGTACCAGTGCATTTGTTGTTGTTTTTGTTTTGTTTAACAGACCTCCATCAAAGTTAAAATTTTGTTATTGCTTCCCCCTGCCTATTTGCCTTTCTCATCTCTGTCTAGAACCTAGACTCTGTTGTAAACCTCTTTTGGTGTAAATCTGTATTCACCTTCACTCATTAATTTTGGATCTGGACAAAATATTCTATTTTTAGATCTGGATTAAATTCACTATGGTTCACCTTCTGTAGGTAAACAAACTCGGTAGCCCCTAATTGGATATTTGCATTGCACCAGTGCTTTCTACTACTTATATCATCCTAAATTGCGTCCTTTCAACAATGACGCCAATCCAGTTCCCTTTCTGGGTAGGCGTAGGCTACTACGCATATATGGGCGTAAATCTAGCCAGACAGTTGCCCACCTTCACCTTGAAAATGGCCACGTCGTGTACGGCCATTCAGCAGGGAAAAAATCGATGTAAACGAGGGTTTAAAGAAATTCCGATGTAACAAACCGAAAGATGACGTTCTTCTAAAGTAAATAAAACTTATAAAATATTGCTGTAGGGTATTTATTATTTAATAGGCATAAACTGATAGTTGAACTGAACCTGTTGTAAAGATTTTGTCTTGAATCGTGGATCGAAGTTAGGACATCCGGAATTGCTTAAACACAGCGTTGTGGAACAAAATAGACAGAAAATCAATTACATTTTAAATCATTCTTTCAAACTAAAAAAAACTATGCGAAGAAACGTTTCTAGATATCTTGGATGTCGGCGGATAGTTTATACCGCTTTTCATCTCGATGTCCGCCATTCTGCCGCAGCCATTGCATCGAGGATTATTTTACCGAGGCTACCACGAGAGCCTAGGAAGCCAATGCGCCAAAAGTATGCCTACTTTGAGGTTCCGTCAACACTTTTGCCAGCGATTCTATGTCTTCTTTTTTTAATTTATAAATCAGTAGCAAACAACAAGTAAACATACCTGAATGGCAGCAGCTCACAAACAACACACACTCGGTTAGGCCTAGACTAAACTCATACTACACGGGGTCTGTTTACAAGCTGAGAGTGTTCGACGGCAGTGCTCGCCTTGCTTCGCGTTTCCGAATGCGCGGCACTGAATGTAGACCTGTCACTGAGTGCGTTTCGTTCGTCTGTTTTGTTTTGCGCCTTGCGAACATGTTCTTTACAACACTGTTCGTATTTAATTATCGTGATCTCGTTTCAAATGCGTCATGTTGATTTCAGAAGCGCACAATATTTAATGATATGCGACAAAGAAAATGCTGCAGGGCCAAGAAAGAAAGCAAGCTCATGGAGGCCTAGATCCGCCGCGGTCGGTGGGGCAAGCTAGGCCTACTGCACTGTTAGCTAGCTGACATATTTTTGGATGAAAGCCTCGGCTACGGCAGTCAATGTCGGTCGGCTTTCTATAGCCAAGTATGCGACTCGCTGGTTTAGGCATTTTTACTGTCAATATCGTCACCATAATCTTGGGGATTTTCTTCATCATAGAAAACCCCAAACGTTTCTCGGCAGATTGGTTGAGTCCTCGTGTGATGTAGACAAAAGCAAGCTAGCTTACACTTGAGAGGGCAAAAATAAACCACCTGGGTGAAACGCCCTCTAGGTTTGTAAAAGTCAAGTTTTGAGAAAACAATACACGTATTTTGTGTAGGAGCTCAGTGTGCCTCGTTACTTTTTCTTTGATCATAACTCGGTGAAAAGATTGGCTGTTGTAGCCAAATGAATTCTAGCTGTGATTGTACACTGCAGTGACTGAGCTTACCATGTCAAGCCCCTGTCAAAGAAGGCTAAGTAATGGGTAGACCCGTAATAAGTTACCAGTTTCTACTCCAAGCTCTTGACTAAGCTTATAGGAACATTTTTAATAGACTGAACAGGACGACATACTCAGCAGGACAAAGGGCATAAATGGAACAAAATTCCAACTTAGCCAGGGCCTGTATTCACACCATTTTCAACTCGCATTGAGATAGTATGAGACTTATCACCATATCTTAGAAGTCGTTTTAAAGTAGTAGGACTTTAGAAGGACTTCTAAGATATCATGATGATAAGTCTCATACTATCTCAATATGAATACAGGCCCTGAGCTTCAGATTCTTAGGAGGTCCAGGTCAATGACCCGAATTGACCCCTCATTTTGTTCAGCCAGTTGTTATATGGCCCATGAAGTCTGAAAACAATCGGAACCACTGACACATAGCTGAGCTATGACTTTTTTGAAACTGACCTTTCATTTTCTGTACATAACCAGGGGTCATGTGACCCATTAACTTTGAAAACAATCTGAAGTTCTGCTTGGCTAATACGACGTCTGTCTCATGCCATATGACTTTCCTTGGATTAATTATAGGCTTATTGGTTATCCGTGATATTGCACCTGAAGAACCCCTAAGCTTAGATCACAGTTCAGAAGACAGGACCTTGTTCATAAAAGTTGATCTGGCAAGCAAGTAACTGACACGGAAGTCAACAAGCCTACATCCTCCACTAATTTCACCAAAGCACACGTTGCAACATGCTGTTTGACTTAATTATTTATATCAGTCTATGTTTTAGTTTAACTGGACATAGAAGCTAGTATTGAAATGGCTTTATCAGTAGCCTTAGTTAAATCTACACGATTTACATTAATCACAGTGATTTGTCAGTGTAAGAAACGTGCAGACATAATTATTGACCCTCTTTATTTGAAACTTCACAATTAGCAAAATTCAAAACTACTAGACTAAAACTTTCAGCAATACAGACCTCCAAAATTTTAACAAATCAAAGATTCATGTTCCAAAAGTCTTCGAAATACAAGAAAACTTAACCATTTCCATTTTGCAAAAACTTCGCCAGTTACTCTTTTACTTGCAGGCAATGTGAGCAGGCGTCATACCCCAAATCAGATTGAATTCAATTGTTCTTTGGATTATTCACGTGTTACTCACCAAATAAACAAACAAGAACCTTTTACTGTTTGCACACACCTGAAAATGCTCAACTGTTGTTTTTTATGCATATTCTATTTAAATTTCAAATTGACAAAAGTGCTTTTCATGAACTAGATCCATACTGCTCAAAAAAAGTAAGCCGAGATTTTGACTTTGCAAGAAAACCTTTGATTTTTTCAACACAAAAAAAGGCTTTGATACATTCGAAGAAAAAAGTATATACTTCCTTGACCATAAAATCGAAGCTAAAAACCAATTTCAAATTGTCACGTAACAACGAGAGAGGGTGGAAATCGATATAGGTGCAACATTCCAGTCACAAAACAGTCTTAACATAGGTCTACTTAATAGCGTGTTGGACACCACTTGGTCCCAGGCATTTGTAGGAATTCAATTGCAGAAAGGTCAAGAGATCTTGCAGTCCAGGGGATGGGAGGTCTGGGTTCCATGGATGTGAAGGCGATCTTGCACAAACTAAGGCAGATGGAGATGGAGATTGTCATCTTGGAGGTTAATAATAATGATTTTATTTGATATAGCGCTATCAATCCACACTATCAGTATGCTCTGTGCGCTTTACAAATTGAAATATAAATAAAACATCAGACTAAAATAAGAAAATAACGAATAGTATACACTTGATAAGACAATACAAGATAACATGGTCCACATACTACAACCGACAACACATTCATATGATAACAACAGATTAAAACTTACTTACTAAAACATGATAGGCATATGACATACACTTCGTAATAGCACACATGAAAACGTAAGATAATATGATTTACAAACTTACAATAGACTACACATTCGGAGATAGTTAAATATTGCGTGTTAAAACATAATAACTATATAAAGCATTTTTAATAGGATCATACATAAGCAATATACATGTAAAATGATGCACATACCCACAATAGACAAGACATTCCTAAGATAACAACAGATTAAGACGAGCCGACTAAAAACAACATAAGAACGCAAAATTACACGCCCACACCAACAGATGCGGGCATACACATATACTCCCAATACAAACATACATGCGCGCCCTGCACACACAGACACACACACACACACACACACACACACACACACACACGTACGCATGCAAGCACACATGCATGCATATCCAAACCATCATTTTCCTCACTCTGGGGGATCAGTCAAGATATTTATGGAAGAGGTGGGTTTTCAGCTGAGATTTGGAGGGAGGTGTTTTTTTCTGATAGAAAGAGGTAGAGAGTTCCAAGTTGTAGGTCCAGACACAGAGAAAGATTTTTTACCACAGGAATTCAAAGAGTATCTAGGAACAGTAAGCAGAGAAGAGTCTTGTGATCTCAGTGCTCTAGAAGGCATGTAAGGCTGAAGGAGGTCAGAAAGATACAAGGGCACACATTCAGAGTTGAGGCATTGAAAGCAGAGAGTGGCGAGTTTGTACTCAATTCTGGCCTTAACAGGCAGCCAGTGAAGGGCACGCAGAAGAGGGGTTGCATGATCATGTTTCGACTTTCGCAAGACAAGTCTTGCAGCATGATTTTGTATTTTTTGAAGCTTACACAGTTTGTCATTAGAAAGACCTACGAGCAGAGAATTGCAGTAATCAAGGCGAGAGAGGATGGAAGCAACAGCGAGTTTGTTAGCAGCGTCAACAGACAGGAAAGGGCGGATTTTACTTAATTTGCGAAGCTGAAAGTGGATAGCCTTACATAACTGATTAACGTGAGTGGCCATGGTAAGAGAAGGATCAAGATATGCACCCAGATTGCGAACCGAATATGAAAATGGAATTTCACAACCAAAGCTGGTGTTTTTCTATTTCAACTTGCACACTTGTTAAATGGTCGTTTGAGGATCTGCGTCACCGCAGTGAACATTAATCCACCAGGAAATCATCAGGAGACTGTTCCAGAGCTTGAGAATGTATTGTCTTGAATGCCTGGTAGCAAACGATGGTCCAGCAAACTGTTGGTATATCAGTTTTCCTCTGGCAGTGGTGTTATGACTGTTTTGGGATGTTGCACCTTATTGATGTCTATCTTCTCTGGCAGTCACGTGACATTTCAAAATTGATTTTTGTTTTGGATTTAATGGCCAAACACTTGATGTATTTTTGTTTTACATGAAATAAAACTTGTGATTTAGTTATTGAACTCGTGGTGATCTTACAAAGTCAACATCCCCTACTTTTGTTTTAGCAGTGTATTTGGGGCTGAATCAACCTCAACTGAAACTGTTCAGCTCATAAGTTTGAGGTCTCACACCTCAATTTTCTAATTTCTATTTTTAGTGTGTTCTCACAATTGAGATTCCTATTGGTTTGTTGTATGCTATGTCAGAATTGGTTATTACAACTACCAGATACAAGTAGACTACAGAGATAAAAACTGCAAAAAAAGAATTATAAGCACTTGCTGACAGCTGATCAACTCAGAACTTTGGAGCAAACATAAGAAACACATTTAAATTGACAAGTTCAATGTCAGTCTCAAGATGTTTTGATCTTTTGAATGGCTTAGTGCTTGGATGATTTGACATCAATAGGCTTGATCGGGTAAATGTTTATCGATTTCTCAGAGGTCTGTGCACTATAAATCAAACCCTCCCGCCATAGCCACATTTTATAAGATAGCTGAACTTCACATTTTTTCTGTCAAATATTTTATTTTACTTGTCACTCTGTGAAGTTTTTCAATGCTTATAATGGAACTACAAATAAAAATCAGCTAATTTTGAAAACATCCACAAGTAAGCCTGTCAAAATAAGAATGTGAAAAGAAAGTTTATTTAACACCCCCAAATCGATTTTTCAATATATTTGCCAGGTGTTCGAGGAGTTAGTTAAGATTTGTTATCTTAAAACATAATGCGACGATTCCATGATCTCTATGCTACTAAACTAAGATAACTTGATTATATGACTTTTCTGTTTGATATTGCTAAAGCATTAAAAAAAACAACCAGGCACACGTCTTCTTCAAGAACTTGATATGAACCCACTTCCACCCACCCCCACCTCCACTTACTGAAATGAAAACAAACATATGTTTATTTGTTAAATTAGGTTAAACTGAGTCCTAGTCAACTTCTTCTTCAACTGTAAATTACTCCTGGCAACTCAAGAAAAGTTTATTGATTTATTAGCATTCGACTAGGTTCTGCATTGAAGAAGAAAAAAAGAAGAGGAGACGAAGCCCTGCTTTGTTCAGACACGTTAAGACAAAGTTTCAACAGCCAACTGTGTAGAAAAAGATAGCATATGATATCGACGGAAACTGAGATACTGGATGGGGGTGAAATATGATGCTACCAAACAAATAGAACAAACAAGCCTATTGAAAATGAAACTAGAAAGCACTGACACATTGCATCCAACCACCAAGATTCAACTCAGTTTATTTGAAACAAGCAGACTAGGCTACATAATATTCATTGATGCTTTATCATTTTGACGAAGTTCCTGTCCATTTATACTTTTTTTTTTTGTCTTTAACTTTCAATTATTAGGCACAGGAATTCTGAAAACAAAAGCAATATGCTGAACAAAACAGTTCAGCCCCTATCATTTGGTGATGTGCACAAAACTGAAGTATAGTTCTTTAGACAGTGGACATATCAGCAGTAGATTCCAAACAACATAAATTGCTCAACATGTTTCTTGTGACGATTCTTAATTGTTATTTTTATTTTTTTAGAGAAAAAATCAAATGACCGAATGAGTTTGTGCTATAGACCTACTAGGCACAGCCATGCATACCCTGGGCAAATCAGGGTGATAATTAAAGTAATGATTATAGACATTGCACTTTAGTTGCCTCAGAGTATGATCGAGAAGCAGAATAGATTTTTCATGGAATTAACACATTAAGTCTATCGTTTGTGGATGATATTTTTCACCATCTTAGTCTTATACATTAATTATGTCTACTAATCTTGGGACTGAGAATACTTTAGCAGAACAGGTCCCCATGCAGCTGGTATAATTATTCAATGCAACAATCAAATGAAAATCAGTCAAAGTTAACCAGCACGAGGCTTATTTGAGGCTTAAAATATTCACTAATAAAAAGACTATGTCTATTTAACCAAAATAATCGTCGTAGGCACTGCTGTAAGTGTAATTGCATGCTTGAGTTTCTCGCTCTCTCTAGGCCAAACTGACCAATACACAGCAATATGACAAAAATAGTATGCTCGTATTTTTCACAACTTGGCAAATTGTTAACTTTAGTAGTGTTCATCAGCGATACCATGTGACCGTCAAATAAATTAGCTTTTTGTTTCCAGCAATACTGATAGGCCTTATCCTGTAACATTTTTTCTTCTTCTGTGGTGTAAGTTTGATGTGGGTAACAACGTACCAACAACACCGGCGAAAAGAATGCACTTTTGATCAACCTCCAGCATGAGTGTACAATAAGTAGTCGGATGGTGCATGTCGACTCATTGATGGCATTAGTATAAGATGAAAAAGCACTGCATTCGGGCATTATAACAATCGGTGTTTGTTTATGAGGGCTGGGAAGTGAAGTGAATGTGGAATCGATTTGTGGCGGCCATTTTGTATTCAGTTTGTAGGCCTAGTAAATTTTGTCCACTGGTGCGTAAACTAGACCTTGTCGCCTAGGCTAAAGCAAACTGAAATGGGCCAACTCGAATTTTCAGACATGCTAATCGTCCTGAAATCTTTTTGAAAAGGACGAGAAGAAGAAAGGGAGTACTTGCAAAACTGAACAGTCTAGTCTAGCTGAAGGAAATAGGTAAAAATATGAAAGTTCGTTTGACGTCCTCCGGTCTGGAACGGGGACACATGGGACAAGATGAGATCGAGACGATCCGAAATAGTTACGTGGAACCTCTCTTAAAAGACCTTCAAAAAAGAATCCAAAATGAGTAATTCTTATAAGGGAGGTTCCACTGTAGTACAATCTTTACATCGGTAACAAATATATAAAAAATTAAAACGATCGGCGACCAATTTTTACCGTTTGCTGGGCGGTTCAGGAATGCGGTGTCATAATCCCTCACACCAACTAATGTCGAAAATTGTTAGCAAGCTAGAGGAGGGCTTATTTGTCGCAGTCTGTCTGTCTGAAGATCACTTTGCTCAACAACTACTGGATGGATTTTAATCAAATTTGGTAGAGGGGTGGCCATCTTAAAAAAACGAAAGTTCCTTTCGATATTCTGTTATTCATGACCCTGCTGACCTTGACCTTGCAGTTTAACAGTGAAAACCGACATTTCTTTCTTTAAGATATTTATTTCATGTTCGAGCTGTATCTCATGAACCAGTTGATGGAATTGCTTCAATTTTTGTTGTAGTGATGGTCCTTAGGAAAACTATAACCGTGCTGACCTTGACCTTCCTTCCTTATAGCAACCACAGTCACTGCTGACTATTCTGTCGCTGTATAACTTTAGGAGGAAATGCGCAAGTTCAGAAATAAAGAAAAAGAAAGATAGCAGAAAAGAAGAAAACAGGAAGGTGTCGTGTGCAAATTTGGATATGTGTCTCGCTACTATGAGAGTGTGTATTTGCGACAACCACAAATTTCACTTTTTCTGTACTTGAACTATTTACCTAACCCTAACCCTAACCCTAGAAAAAAGTTAAATTTGTGGTTCATGCTCAATGTCGCAAAATGCCGCAAATAGACTCTCATAGGTAGCGAGCTGCAGATTTGCACGAGCGACAGATTTGCACACGACAGGCCAAGCCAGCCATGTCCCGCTGATTGGTCCCCAATGACCTTGAAGTAATTTCTTCTTGTGGCCACATATCTTTCACATCGTTGGAGTTACAATGTTCAAACTTATTGTGTTTGACACTTGTAGTGCATTGGCTTAAGGTAAATCTGAATATTGGGTACCAATGAAGGTCAAGGACATAGGCCTTGGAGGTGTAAAATTGATGTTATATCCATGTCTTTAGCATTTTTGCAGTTACACTTACAGGCTTCAAATTTGGCAGGTTGACATACTGGGTCAAGGTCATGAGTGGTGCAAAGTATTGACCTTTAAACGGTGATGGTGAGTTTTACGTCCAATTAGTCGTTGACTTCAAACTTTTGAACTAGTGAACACAACTTTACATATTCTTGACTAGCATGATGTAAGGAATGTAGTGGGTGACATTTTAATCCTCTTGACCTTGACATTAAGATTTGACCTTGACATTTGACCTTGAGGCTGTTGGAAGAAAACCATTTGTCGCACACCTATACAACCATAATTTTATTTTTATATATATTCTCGATCAGCATCACTCAAGGCCTACAGTGGGAGACACTTCAATTGAAGCTTCTTGACCTTGACCTTTGACATTGGTTTTTTTCATGTCTGTCCAGGCTGCATCATGTGAACTGCTTGACGGAATCACTTATTTTGTGTGAAGGTGTATGTTAAGCTGTTTAAAAGCTATTCAAAGTTGTTTGCACACGCGTTCATCTGGAACTATGGTCTTATGACATTTTTAAAAAAATCCAGCACCATTGATGACAAAATAGAAACAAGAAGATAAACGTTCAATTTTAATGGATAACACCATCCCACTCATCTTGTGTACATATTGGAAATATGTGGTCACCACTTCATACTTCAGAAATGGGAAGATTCTGAGATCCTTGAAACATCTTATTTCACGAATGAGAGAAATTTTCACTTTCACCCATGATAATTGTATGAAAACATGATTTTATGCAAAATTTTTGTTTGGAAAATGGAACAACACAAAACAACATTTTATGTTTATTTTTTCCAGGGAACATGAGATAAGCATACAGTGGAGAATTGATAACTCAAAAACACTGGAAAACTCAAAATAATTTTCGGGTCCCAGTATAATAATCTTTATGTTGAAAAGTCTTTTTAACTCAAAATATTGGCTATCTCAAAATCAAAGTTCAGTCCCTTCAATTTTGACTTTAGCGATTTTTACTGTATATGATTGTGAAGCTTTTTTCTCCACTCAGCCTTGAGTGGAAAGTGGTCAGGAGAGTATTTTAAGTGTTTAAATGCTGCCCCAGAGTGTTTCCACATTCGTTCACCAGTGTGTATGTTATGCATAATTGTGTTCAAACATGGCTTTATTTATGCATTTGGGGGGGGGTCTGGATAGTGGTCTGGGGGTATTTTAACCCTCTTGCATTCGCATTTGTTACAAAGCTTCTTCCAGTGTTCGGATTCTTTCTTACATTTTCAGGAAAATCTGTCTTCTGAAGCACACAGAGTGCCATACAGTTACTATCACATCATTGCAAGTGAGAAGCTTCTTCATAGTGTGTGTATAACAAGCCAGAACTTAGTGCTTGATGAAAATGCCATCAGAGGGGGTCTCAGAGTGGGGGCAAGCTATGGGCGGTTTTAATACACAGAGGCAACTTCCGGACGGGCGGTTTTGGGCGGAATAAATGCAAGAGGGTTAACTCATTCAAGTCGTTCCGGCCATATATATATGTCAGGAATTAATAGACAGCTGTCATTTGCATTTGCTTCAAGGGAAATAAATCTATGTGCACACCTTGGTCGCTTCTAAACTCGCTTCACTCCCTTAGACCACAATTTTGCCTCTGACTTTGCTTTTGTAGTGGTTTGTTGTGGGGAAACCAATCAGTAGTTTTTCTATGAAGTCTATATATAAAAAAGTCTGATCTACCACTTACCTCAAGTAAAAACCTGTAATCTTCTTTCATTTCACCTTTTGTTTATATATGTTTTGTTTGTGTGTGTGGCTGGAGTGATTTGTGAGATTTTTGTTAATAAATAATTGCGATGCGAATGAATGAAGGCATTTGGAAGCAATTCTAGGCGTTTTGCTCATCTGTTGGTCAGTATGGCTGGATCGCCTCAAGTCTGGCGGGTTTCACTGTTACAGTGCACTTCTAGTTGTCTGCCCCCCGCATGTCATAGCACCATGCAGCTGGCTGGAACATAGTAGTAATAGTAATAGGCTTCTTTTTTTTTATAATGTGTTGCTCTCCCCAAGTTCTTCCCACTGGTGCTTATGTCCTGAATTGTACTTCTGCCAATGTCAATCAAGATGGTTCTCAAACTATGGTCACCAATTTCGGAGTGTGTTGTATCGCATGGCGCAGGTTTAACCCTTTCACTGCCACATAACATACCATGCATTGGCTTGATTATGTCACTGTCATTCACCAGAGAAAGGAAATAATTCTGGGATTCAATGCAGGGTTTTTTTCTTTTCTTTTTTTTCTTTGTTAGAAGAGTAATATCTCCAGATGATGTTGCCAGATTGTCTCAAACAGTTCTTTTTCCAATTTTATAATCTTGCTTGTGTTTTCCCCTCAATTTTTTTTTCCAGCAGTAATGTCTCCCACTGGATCTCTAGAGTGGTACTGATCACAAATTAGTGATAGGGGTCTACAACCATGGCCACTGGTGTTATGTGTCGCAGTGCATGCCCCAATATAATGTCTCTCACTGCATCCCTTGGATGATGCTGATCACGAATATGGTTATAGGGGTCTACATTTGATGGTTTTCAAACAACCACCACCAGTTTGGGAATGCGCTACATCACTTGGCCCTTCAGAATGTTTCCCACTGCATTATGATGATCAAGAATAGATAGGGGTTTACAGCCAATGGCCACCTACAGTCATGTTCACTGTTCCAACAGCAAAGAAAAAAGACCTGGCCAGACCACGTCTCTGTGGCCCAGAAGCTCTTCGGAAGACTGGAGGACCTGCAACATACAGCCGCCTTCATATTGGATGCTGGGGTGTCCCTCTGACGTACGAGAAGAAGAAGAAAAGGAAGAAACTATGGCCATGGATTGTCACCAATTTTCGCCATTATTTACTGATCCTCGCCAATAATCTTACCCCAGTGATTTAACATTGCTTGGCATTCAGTACCACCTTGGTCCCACCCCACCCCCCATTATTCACCTATATATTCCTTGTCTTCTGTTTTCTTATATAAATACAATCAGTTTGTCAAATCACTCATTTTGAAACTTTTTTCGAAATATGTGTTTTACTTTTCGTATCCTCATTAAAAATGAAAAACAAAACAAAATAAAACCCCTGAAACAGACTGCAACGTCACTGGAACATACAACAAACAACTACACGACAAGTGTAATGTGATGTTATTTTATTCACATGAGACAAAACAAAACTACTGGATATTTCGGCGAATGCACCTTTATCAACATAGACAAATAAGAAAACAGCAAATAATTATAGCAAAAGGAGCAAAAAGCAGGCAACAAAAGGAGCAAAAAATCAACAAGATCAAAAAACAATACTTCCCCTCTACAGTTTTTTTTATATATTTTGTTGATTTTGTTCTCTTTTTGTTGCCTGCTTTTTGCTATATGATGTTTTCTTATTTGTCTATGTCAATAAAGGCGCATTCGCCGAAATATCCAGTAGTTTTGCTTTGTCTCTTATGAATGAAATAATGTCACTTTACACTTGTCGTGTAGTTGTTTGTTTGCTCATCAAAAATTGACTAATGTTTTGTAGCCCATCTTGTAATGTAAATCCCAAACAACACAAAATAAGTTTAGCTGTTATAGTGTTTCAAACAAGTGAAAATACTGTTACACAATAGGCCTGTCTAGGATGGGAACGGTGGAAGAAAGCTGTGTATTTTTATCCTTGCAAGAAGTGATTGAAGTTGATACATTGTGGATGATTAACTTTTAGTATCTCAGACAATACTCTGTGTGTTTGTGGGTGTGGGTCAAGTGAGAGCATACAATGTGAGAAATTCCGAGTACAAATACCAAACAGGGAGGATTAACTCATTCCCTCGCAACGATTTTGAATTATTAAAAAAACTACTCACAAATCACTCCAGCCATGCACACAAACAAAACAGACATAAACAACAGGAGAAATAAAAAAAGATTACAGGTTTTTTTCTTCAGGTTTAGACATAGGGAAGTGGTAGATCAGACTTTTTTTTATATATAGACTTTACAACTCTCTACACCGATTGGTTCCCCCACAATGACCCACTACACAAGCAAAGTCAGGGGGAATATTGTGGTCAAAGAGAATGAAGCGAGTTTAGGAGTGACCAAGGAATGGTGAGCACACATATTTACTTGCCTTGAAGCAAATGCATAAAATTGACAGCTATCTATTAATTCCGGACATATATTGCCGGAACCACTTGAATGAGTTGAAAGTGAACTCACACACACACACACACACACACACACACACTGCATTTGGAGAAAAAGGCTTTAAAAATGAGAGAAAGAGAAAATGGAAACAGTTCAACACAAAAGGAAGAGAAAGACAGAAGAATAGAATAAACAGAAGCACTTGAAGTAAAGACAGCACTTGAACCAGTGCAATGGAGTGAAGCGTGGAGACAGGGCACACCAAACATGAGGACAGAGAGAACAAACCAAACCACTCGAGTCTTTCAATCAAATAGCTACATAAAAGGCTTTACACAATGTCAGTTAGCATATAAGTCGCTCTACAACTCCGCACAAAAAGAAAAGGGTAAGACTGAGTAGAAAACAGTGCCAGCCAGGGGAGAGGTGGAGAAGTGGGGGTGGGGGGGTGACACTGTTGACAAAGAGAAGGGGTTTCTGGTAGATTTGTAATTTTTTAGTTTATGGTTATAAAAAAGTGGTTATGGATGAACAATGTGGTGCATGATTACACATGTCCTCTTCTTCCAGTAATGTCCACCTGCCGTTTATCAGCAATTACTGACATATACAGGGGTTCAAAGACGAAGATGCGCAGCACGGGATGAGATAGGATTTGAGAAATATATTATTACTAGGTAGTAGAAAAGCGTTTGTTGTTTACAATGATATTGAGAGGATATGAAGAGAGTAATTTTGGTTCAGTATTTATTTTATAAGTTCAGGTAGGTATTAAATAATAGATAATCATTTATTGTTTTAAGATGATATAAAAAGATTAACTTGGGCGACTGATTCATATATTTATTAAGCATGTACAAATTATATTAATTAATATGCTTAAGATTAAAAAATGCATGTTGATGGATGAGTGTGTGAGAGAATGTAAGGAATTGTGGAGTGGAGGGATGAGAGAGGGAAATTAAAAAAATTTGTGGGCTTGAAATGGGTGGGGGAGGGGTTGAGTAAATTTTAGTGAGATCAAGATGCAAGATAGAAAAAGAAGTCATGCACGACACTCGGGCCTCATGATGCATGAAAAAAAAAAGATATGTTTGAGTCATGCACGACCGTTAAGTATACCCAGTTCAGCCAGGAACGCCCGGTCCCGCACGATGCATGCAGAGGGGAATATGTATATGAATCATGCTTGGCTGCCAAGCAGGCCCCACATGGTGCATGCGCGCGCAAGAAAAAGAGAGGGGGGGGGGGCGGAGCATGAGTTTAGGCATGATGTTTCAGCACCCTCGAGGTGAAGGTGCTGAGTGTGGGTGACTGGATTGTTTCTGCGGGCAGATCGTTCCAATCACAGATTGTACAGGGAAAATAAGAATATTTGCGGTATTACTGTTGAAATTGTAGGTTGTGACTGCGTGTCCTGTTGGTGGGGGGCATGGGCTTCAAAGCGCTACAGTCCACGCAGGCTAGTCCGTTCTGGATCTTATAGAACATGGACAGCCTGGAGGCGCGGCGGCGTTCTGCCAAAGATGGCCACTGTAGCTGCTGCAGCATATGTCGCCAACACTTGACGTGTTCCTGTGCCTGTTGAGGACGAACCTTGCTGCTCTGCGCTGGACTTTCTCGAGGTCCGTGATGAGTCTGCCGGTGTGTGGATCCCAAACAGGGCTGACATACTCTTCAACAGGTCTCACCATGGCCTTGTACGCGAGCTCCTTGACATGTATGTGTCAGTGTGTGTGAGAGAGTGTATGTGAGAGAGAGAGATACAGACAGAGATATTTTAGGCAATCAATGGGGGGGGGGGGGGGGGGTCCATGCAACCAGGAAACTCCCCATAATCCGCCCCTGCTGTAAGGACTTTAAAATTAAAAATCCAAATACAAAGTGAAATTACATGCATTAATAACTCAGTATATATAAACATATTCTGTATTATGCTTCGGATTTCAATTGATCAAAATAAGCACTAACTTATCAACAAATATGTGAGCATTTCATTCATTTGAACACAGCAATCAATGAAGATGAACGAAAATTAACACTGCAATATAATTCAAAAAATGTATGTAAACATCTGTACTGAGCTGATTCCAAATAATAAATGCGGTGAATTTTGAAAAGCGTATGTCATTCATTTGAAAACAACAAGCAATAAATGATGTGCGGGGGAAATGCACTTATGATTCAATGAACGAATGGTACAGTAACTGTAATAATGAATACAATTTCATTAATATATGTAACAGTGTTAAGTTTAACCCTTTCGCCTCCAGTCATTTTTCAGCCCCAAAAATAGCATTAGACCTAGCTGGGTAGAGAATTTTTTTTATCTGCAATATTGCGAATTCCTCTATGACATGCATTACATTAGGCCTATTCTTACCTCCCAAAATTAAGAAAATAGGGTCTTCAGACAACAGGCTCTAATTTGATGCCTTTTGGTGACATGGGTGTTAAACCATTGTGGTGCATAAATACGACATTGGCGGTGAAAGGGTTAATCCAAATAATAAATGCAGTCACCCTTCAAACTCAATGTCATTCACTTGAACACAGCAAGCAATAAAGATGTGATGGAAAAAAAAGTAATAATGCAAAATGATTCAACATATGCAACAGATTGTAACAAGTCAAATCCAAACAACAAATATGGCTATAAATATAAAACCTGCAATAATAACAAATGGTTGTAGTTGCTGTTGTCGTACCCTGGCTAAAAGACTCCAGGGATTATCTGAACAGCTGAAGTACTTGAACACTATGGTACAAATGCACCAGCTAGGGATGAGAACATTACGTGTGTGACCGTTTTTGATTACCCCCGCCACGTGAGCAGCCACACTGACTTCGGAGGAAAATAACAAATTAATTAAAAATAAGATATCTCCTGTTCAAACGCAAAACCAACATAAGAAATTTAATTCTTGAATCATGAACACCATAATGTCTTTCTAACATGAGAAATGTATTTGTTGTTGAATCATGCACTAATCTCTCTCATCTGACAAGTGGCATTGTTCTCATTTTACCATCTCAAACTCAAACCCCTGAGCACCATCACCCTTAATAACTCCCACATCATCCCACCCCTACCCCCGAGCAAAGTTAACCCTTTCGCCGCCAGCCATTTTTCAGCCTCAAAAATACAATTAAACTTAGCTGGGTAGAGAAAAATTTGTATCTGCAATATTGGGATTTCCTCTGTGACATTAGGCCTATCCTTACCTCCCAAAATTAAGGAAATGGGGTCTTCAGATAACAGGCCCTGATTTGATGCCTTTTAGTGACATGGGTGTTAAAACCATTGTGGTACATAAATGCGACAATGGAGGCGAAAGGGTTAAACACGGTAAGAATACATATACCACTAAAGGGGATGCAGTATACAATTAAGTTTGCTCTAAACCCTTTCACCGCCACAGTAGCCGTTCGGCACCACACTGTCACTAAAAGGCATTTAATCGGGGTCTAATATCCAAAGACCTTTTGTTCTTCACGTCGGTCTAATGTTATACGGCTATACAGGATTCCCAAATATTGCAGGCACCATCTGTTATATTCCCAGGTAAGTTTGATGAAAACTTCAAGCTGAAAAAGTGTCTGGTGTTGAAAGGTCAAACATCAAAAACATACTGCAACGTATTTGAAGGAAACGAAACATAAATAACAACGTCATAAGGTACTTCCTTCGAGGAAGGAAAATACATGTAATCCAGTATCAATTACCCCCCATGGGAATACTGGGGGGTCTTTTGCATTAATAGTTCCCCACCTTCTGGAAGTTCTGTGCTTGTAACTTCCTCTCATCTGTCACTCTTTGACTCTGCCTTTTCCCTTTGCTTGCTGTCATCTACTATCTTTCTGCCTAACCGGTCCATTCTCCTACCTTTTTTCACAAAACACTTTCAAACAGATTTCCTACAGCCGAAGTCGGACTTGCTGGGCCTAACTATTTATTAGGCACATAACGGCAGCATGACATATTTGCGCTCATAATTGACAGGAAACTGTGTGAGCGATTGAAGAAGAAGTAGTATCAATCAAACAGTTTGTTAAACTTAAAGCTCAACAAAATTCCTTAGCAGAATGCAGTCACAAAAATAATTTTATTCACTTTCAATGTAAATTTAAACTCTATTGCAAACAGGCCCATGATCACTGAGAGAGGCCTCTTTAAAACTTTGCACAAATAACAAACACACCATTTTCAGTCGCAGGAAACATTCAAAATAGTAAAATGTAGACCCAAATGAAATACAAAACCATTTTGTGGCATAATGGACATCAGCAGAAAAGAACAAAATATGCATAGTTGCTTAGCAACACAAATGCAAGCACTATGAAGTTTTTATCTAGGCATAGTAATGGAGGAAAAGCACTTTTCTCTGAAAATATTTCAGATGTTGTCTCTTGATGTAATCAATGCATTAAGAGCCCTTTATGGTGATCAGGAGGCAAGTGCTCTTGAAGGTGAATATGTAAAACTGTTCAAACTTGGTGAAAGGGCATCTCCTCAAGCTTAAAACCCAGTCTGACATTTGTTTTTCTGCATTCTTTTTTTATCTGAATTCACAGAATTCTCTGAAAATTACCATGCCTGATATCACATCATACTGCCAATTGTGGTGTGAATTGATAATACATGTACACGAAGCCAGAAACAAAGAAACAATTTGTTGATGAGTCAGTAGCAGTATCGCACTGTGATTGTAATGCATCATTGGATTTGTGATTTTCTTTCACTTGACAACCAATGTCTTTGTCGAGGTTGTATCTAAGCGGAATTTAGACAATGGATTCTTGCTAAGATTACGGCCTTGCGGACAATAAATCTTTTCTCTTCAACAAAATGTTGTTCATGTGCGTACACATCTAAAATCACACACACACACACATCATATTCAAGTGGCCAAGTACACAAATATAAATACAATGTAATCAGCAGAAATGTATCATGTCATCAATAAGACCGGAGTTAATTGACAAAATGTACTACAGATCTTAACGTTAACAGACCTGTTTACTCTACTCTTTTCGAGTAGTATTCTACTCAATTTGGACCTCTACTACTCTTCAGAATTGAAAATAATGCTCTAACTACTCATTTTCAGTGAACATTAGATGGTTTAATAAATAAAACTACACATTTTGCACCAAAACTACTCATTTCAGCTCACCTGACTACTCAAGACTTGTGTAGGGGGTAAGCAGGTCTGCATTAATCTCTTCACAACGGTAACATGTGTGTAATGTCGTGCATATACACGTACATTCAAACAGTCATGTGCACCTATAAAGATGATATGACAAGAAATTGTGTGTGAAAGAAATTAAGTGAACACACTTAACAAAGTGCACTTTTAAAAGAACAGGGATCAGCATATTTGTCAGTGAAATTCTTCACCATTTCTGTAGTACAGTATGTACCTAGTTTTAACAATAATGAGCGACACATTTCTGGACAAATAATCAGTTTTAAAATATATGATTTATCAAGGTTTTGTCTGTAAAGTAAGCATAATCAATTCAGGCAAAGTTGGGAAGGCACAGAATTTGTAAATAATTTCAGCTAATTATAAAGAGGCTGAAAACTTATCTTTTTTTGTTTTTGTTGCAGCAAAACTATGTTAACTGACGCAGTTAAAAAACAAGACTAATATAATGTTTCTTTCTTGAGTTGGGTGGGGGGAGGGATTAGAGGGGGTATTGGATGGGGAAAAAAGAGATAATAAAATGTGTTTAACGTCTTCCAACCTGGAACAGGTACATTTAAAATTTAAAAATCGTCTTGATAAGTCTACTAAATATATAGATATTTTTAGAAGTTTTGACCAATAACTAGGAAAATGTAACCGTATAAACCTTCACCAGGAAGGAAAAAAAAAAGTCATATTGTTAACAATGGGACTGCATTAAAAGCTTCACGGCTCGTTTTGTCCCTACTCTACTACTACTACTACATACGGGACATTTTTAAATGTACAGATAGTGGGTCAATCCTGGAGGTACTGCAATACCAGGAAAGTCCAGCGTAAGGAGAGGGGAAAAAAAACCCATTCCCCAAAGCGATGTGAAAAAGATCAGTCATGGACAAATAAAGGATCAATGTTCATCACACTATGATACACAATGTTGAATGTGTACAAATCAATTAATAAACAGTGTTGAATTCCCTTGATTTTCTGCTCTTTTTGAACAGAAACAATACCAAATGGTTTGACGTCTCATGTACTAAAGAGTATTACCAAGTGTCGTTGTAAGCATGTAGCCGAATGACAGTTAAAAACAACAACAATCAAACCAAACAAACAAACAAACAAGAAAGTCAAACCTGGGCATAAATACTTTAATAGGTATAAATAAATCAACTTGACTAAAAATGGCAAGCAGATACAGTGGACCCTCCCTTATAAGACCTTCAAAAATCATCCCAAATGAGGTCTTATAAGGGAGGTGATTTTAATACCTACAAAGAAGGGCAATGTCTTAGAAAAGTAGGTCTTATATGGGAGGGAGTCTTATAATGGGAGGTCTTATAAGGGAGGTTCCACTGTAATTAGGCCTAAACCTTACAAAAGGTGTTATCTAAGAATTGTTTTTCCTTTTTTGATATTTTTGTGTTTGATTAACCACAATGCATTAAATAAATATTTCATCTAAGTTCAAAGATTATTTCTTCTTCTTTTTTTAAAAAGCAAAAGTATACAAGCAGACATGAAGAAAAAAAAACCCAGGAAAATGTGAAGAAAAGTGAATGAGATCTTTATAAAACTTTGCATATTGATGTATTTTTCAACACATATATATCTTTAGTTGTAAACAATAGTCCAGCGAGCGGGCTGTTCACATTCCTTATCGTCGTCTCCACAGATGCGATTGTATGTGGTGTCTGGATCAAAGCCGAGAATTTCCCGCTCATCTTGAATCCTAAAAGTGAAGGTGGACTCTCTCGTTCCAATGAAATATCTGCAAGCAAATGAGCACACATTGTAGGCAGACACTCACACACACACACACACACACACACCAACAACAACATACAGTATTTATACGGTGCTGAATCCTGATAGAAATCAAATCAAAGCGCACACACATGTTAGTATTCATAATGCATTCAAACAAAAATGCAATACAAAGCAAACACACACATATGACATAAATGGTGTACACACACACACACACACGCATGAACTTAAATCGAACCTAGGGCACTGGAAACTACTCTGTACACAGAGATGGGATTTGTCCGCTGGTTGGCGGATCTCCTCCTATTTGATGGCCTCAAGAGGTCAATTTTGAGATCAGTGTAAATCCGTTAAAAAATACCGGGGGGGGGGGGGGGTAGTGTTAGATTTTTGATGAAGTAAAAGTTCGGCGAGAGAACAATCAATGTTTTGTTCTCAATCTATCCGGTCAATGGTCTTCATGGTTTCCTGACAGCCATAAGCTAAGGTGAGAAATAGTCAATTTTTTATAGGATCAAGGTTACTAATATTTTAATACTTTGCTGTCCTAGATGTTAATTTTTACAGGTTAAAAGTAAAAAATTCAGCTTCAGGGGGCTTTGCCCTCTGATCCCTACCAGGGTCTTTACCCTTGGACCCCACCAGCGGCCTTCTGTGGCCCCCGGACCCCCGTCTTATTTTGTCCTCCTTTTTGAGAACCTCATCTCAGTGTACATTGTCACATTATTGGTCCGTAAGTTGATAGTTTACTGAAGCTGTGCTGATGAGACACAATTTAACAAACACAAAGACAGACCTCATGAACAATCCAGCTATGTTTCCTTAACCTTTACCAGACTTCCCGGGTCTCCCACGACCCATTGACACACAAAAAATGTTATATCTCTAAAAACTATTTAAGCAATCTTCTTGAAATTTCATGACTTTGTCAAAAACGTAAATGGCTTCAAGTGTGTTAAATTTCATCAATTTGCATAAAATACAAATGACGTAATATGACGCGTCACTTTAACTACATTGACACGATGGCGCGGGTCGTGGAGGACCCATACTTTAAAGAGCAGAAATATGTCACTGCAGTGCATTGAGTATGGGTCGTGGGAGACCCGCACCATCTGGAGAAGTATAAACACATGGTGACTCTTTGACGAGTATGGGTCCTGGAGAACCCGCATCATCTGGAGAGGGATAAATACTGTTAAAATGCATGTAAAAATCTGTGGGTACGAGAAGACCCGCATCATCTGGAGAAGTATAATCACAAGCAACATCCGGTAAAGGTTAAATAAAAAAAAAAACCCAAAACACAATGATATTAACCTTGCATGTGCGCAGATCCACTGGTCAATGATAGCGACCCCCCCATCCATGTAGGTCTCCAAGATGTCTTCTGGAGGCTCATACCTGTACACGCTGTATCCAGGCAGGAACTGTTTCAGCTCAGCTATCTCTGTTCACACAAAATGGAACATGTCTACAGTCAGTCAATATTTTCTTTCTTTCTTCTTTTTCGATCGCTCAGACAGTTTCCTGTCAATTATGAGCGCAGATGCGTCATGCTGCCTGTTTATGCCCCTAACTAAGAAATAATAGTTAATAATGTTTATATAGCTCATAATCTTGCTAAGCAACTCAATGCGCTTTGAAGAAATAATTAGGCCCAGCATGTCTGACTTCGGCTGGAGGAAATCTTTTTGAAAGTGTTTCTTGAAAAAAGGCAGGAGAATGGACCGGAAAGGCAGAAAGATAGATGACAGCAAGCAAAGGGAAAAGGCAGAGTCAAAGAGAGTGACAGATTAGAGGAAGTTACAAGCACAGAACTTCCAGAAGGTGGAGGAACTATTTATCCAAAAGACCCCCCGGTATCCCCATGGGGGGAGTCAGTCAATCAAAAACAGGCCTTTCAAACATCAATTTGTAATGAATGCATTTAATGTGGTAGGTTACTAAGAATACCATTATTTCAAACATGAAAAGAAACAAACAAAAATAACGACTCAAGATCCTGTTAAAAAATAAATAAATACATAAAAGTTTTCCACTGAAAATATATCTGTCTTGTTAATATGTAGCACCGAGAAGCATTCACCCTTGAAAACCTTTACAGACTCTTGATTACTGAACTCATTTCCCCCAAAGACGGAGATTGGCTGCCCACGTGGTGGGGTAATGTTCTCATCCCTAGCTGATGCATTTGTACCATAGTGTTCTAGTGCTTCGGCTGTTGGGGATGATCCCTGGAGCCTTTTAGCCAGGGTACATCAACAACTGAATTAATCTTTATGCTGACAATTGATCAAGTTCTCAAACGAAAATAAACGCACTTAAACAAACAAAAAGGTACACAAGATAACAAATTTATGGAACAATTTATCATTTGATACCGTCAATGCACCTTCAGTAAATGCATTTAAAAATCGTATTGACAAAGAATTATCTAAACATACTTTTTCTACCAATTTGAATGCATATGAAAAACAAAGCTAAGTGTTAGTATACACTCATGCCAAAATAAATCCACGGGTAAATTTTTTAAAAATTGATATCTGATGCAAAAGTCACCACTAATGAGGGCAAAAGGCTTATAGCCTATAGTCTTATGTGATGTGATGTGATGAGCAAATACAGCACACAAGTAACTCAGACCTTTCTTTGGGGCATCAGAGGCTACAAAGAGCGTGCTGACGTTCTGTTTGTCCATCACCGACTTCAGCTGCTTGGCAGTGTTTTTGATGCTGGGCACGTCTTTTGGCCTGGCATACAGAAAGTCCGCTCTTCGTAGATGGGCGGCCACGTAGGGACCACCTGTAGCCTCTCCATGCTTTCGCTAAGGGGGGAAAATAAGAATCAAATCGTGTTGCTTAGAACACCATAAAAAAAAAGTGAAAATCTGTCACTCTCTTTGACTCTCTGCCTTTTCCCTTTATTCTCCTTTTTTTTTTTTCAAGAAACACTTTCAAAAAGATTTTTTTGCTCTAATTATTTCTTTTGCTATCTTTTGCTATCTTTGCTGTCTTCTTGCGTGTTCATGTTGGTAAAGGCGCATTTGCCAAAGTTATTTTGATATGTCTCTTGTGAATGAAATAATGTCACTTCACACTTTGTTGTAGAATATCATCAACCAAAGACAGTGGCAAAAGTAAAGATGTTATTGGTATACTGAAGAGATATAACTACCAGAAAATAAAATAAATGTGAAATAAGTTCTGATATCGCATATTTGAGCCGAGTCTTCTTATTTCAAAATTGTGTATCCAAGTACCGGTACAAAGGATTTGAGTGCGATTGTCTTGTTTCACTTACTGGATAGCGTAAGACTGGTTACTTCTTTTGCGAACTATATATTAACCCTTTCACTGAAAACGTCGCATTTTTGCACCACAATGATTTAACACCCATGTCACTAAAAGGCATCAAACCAGGGTCTGTTATCCAAAGACCTTATTCTCTTAATGTTGGGAGGTAAAGATAGGCTTTACATTAAATATCTCACAGAGGAACCCCCAATATCAAAGACAGATTGTTTTCTCTACCCAGGTAAATAAAATTGAATTTTTTGGCTAAAAATGGCTGGCAGTGAAAGGGTTAGTACGTCAAATATAAATATTTCTCTGCAAATAATGATCACTTATCTTTTCACTGTCAACCTCTCTTATTAATGTTTAAGTAATTTGTATAAACAAAATTCTTACTTCAAAATTCCCAAACTTTCCCAAATGGATTTCTATATTTTACATACACTCAGTTGAAAACAAAGTTATGCCAACCTTCATTTTTCTCCAATCGTCTTCTAGCACTGTGTTGTCTTCTTCGTCAGTGGAATCAAGAAACTTTTTCCTGAATTCGTCCCCAAGATCACGAAGAGATTTTGAAAACCGCATACTGCGTCGACACTGTGTGTAAACAAAATCACAGATTTATAGCAAAATCAATGCAACATAAATTTCACAATTAATAAATGTATTTATATTAGAGAGAAGCATGCCACTGGACTTAATATCAAAGATCTAGCCTATAATTCAATCAGCCAAACAATAGCATTCTAACTGAATGGTTAAGTGGTTGCAACATGAATAAAAAAAGAAAAGAAAAAAGAAATATGACATAGACTGAAGTAAGAATGTGCTACCAACAATAAACATTTAAAGTTGTGGCCTCCTTGACATCTTCAAAATGCAAAAGGAACACATCGTCGCTGTCCGACGCTAACCGTGTATTTACACAATCAGTGATTTTACAGGAGCATCAAAAAACATATTGTCGCCTGCTACAAAGTCAATCTCCATTTGATATATGCTTGACCCTTCTTCTTTACCGATGAGTAAACATGTGACACAATAAAAGTTGCATTAACACCCAAACTTTTCGTGATAATTCAGTTACACGGTTAGTCACAAAGTTAGTGCATTGTTCTCACAATGGGAGATACGACAGCTGCCGGCAGTTACACGATTAGCGTGACCAGTTACACGCTTATCGCGTCAAAACGAGCAACAACCCGCCACATACACGATTATTTCCGTGGTATCATGTGACAAATTTGAGCATTTTCATTGGTCGCAGACACAAGATATTTATAGAAGACCTGCGTGAGGTCACTGGAAGGAGTTTCAGTAAAACATCTATTTTTGTCAAATTTTGTAGATACACGGTTAGCTACTACATTATAAAGGCACTTTTATTTCTGTCCTGAACAACAAGTTCCTTTCGTTAACAGTTTCTTCATTTAGTGTTGCATAATATTACAACACAGCAGCAGTTAACTCTAGATATATCAGGTGGCATAATGCTCGAGTGCAGCTAATCCTCTCTATATTCTTAGTTGGGGATAAAGAGAGAGAGAGAGATAGAGAGGAGTCCAACCCTCTCTCTCTCTCACCACGCCCAACTAAGAATATAGCGTGATAAGCCCCACTCGAGCGTTATGCCCCCGGGCGGGCAAATAATCGCCATAAGTCACCCTTTTTCTAAATGATGGGCCACTTTAAGTGGTGAAATGGCTTCATTAATTAAATGGCTGCCGAACTGGATGCACCAGACGGGCGCATCCCAACATGTTTATGCACGGCTTTGACCAAAAAAACATGCGTCATTGATGCAGGCACACTGACAATCTTAAACTCTGCTTATGTCGTTTAACCGACTAAAGTGACAATTGTGATACACCACAGAAAAGAAGATGTTAGTATTTCAGATATTCATGTCTTCAGACCATGAGAGCCTAGGTACAGCGGTACTTACCTCCCAATACCATTTGTCTCCAAAGCGGTCATGGAGAACCGTTTCTGCCCTATCCACCATCACCGTTCTGAAAACCAAAATATTATAAATGTGCACAGAAAAAGAAAAGAAATTATAAAAAGGACAGAGATTTTCACAATGTTCTTAAATATAAAAAAAAACCTACATGTATGGAAATCAAGGAATTGGTAACCAAAGTGACTTGTGTCTTCATCGTAAAAATCACAGAAACGGAATCTGGATAACATGGCCTTCAGTTTTCAATGCATGATTGATGAAGCATGTAGCGAAATTATTCTCAGCTCAATAATAAATGAGAAGAAATATTTCTTATATTGGCCTGTTACATTTACTGATGAAACCTACGTAAGTACATTAGTTTTATTAGACAACTAAATATTGAAATAAAGTTAATTGAGAAAGCAACACCAACGAGTACTTCTATACAAAATCATGATCACTTCCTTTGCATTAACAAATACCAGACCTGCCTACCCCCAATTTCTTTCTTAGGTACCCCACGAAATAAAATTCCGTAATTTTTCTCAAAATTCCGTATTTTGCAAGGAGACCCAAAAACGGAACATTACAGAACATTAAACCGCCATGCGAAATGACGAAAAACACTCGATTTTGACCGATCTTAGAAGACCTTAAGTTCAAATTTTTGCCGTATTAATTTTCCATTTACCGTACTGCACTACTGGGGCTCAAAATCTTGTACAAAATACGGAAAAATCGTATGGGTAGGCAGGTCTGAAATACCCTCTGAACATGCCATACATAGTGGTTTTATGCTTTGCATCAGTCGTCTTAAAATGGAAGGACCTTGAGAAGGACCATGACCTAAAGAAAAGAATTGTGCACAGCTCAAATGGTGAGGCAATATAGATGTTTAACCTCTTCAGTGCAGACGACATATGTATACGCTCTTATGATGCTTCAGAACTTGCCACCAACGTCAGCACTCATTTGCAATTTTGACGCATTAAAAAAAAAAAGCATGGCAAGCAGACAGCACAGGCACAACTAACAGACGGCACTGGAGGGGTTAAAATAAATGTTGATACTTTCAATACCTTGATATCAGTTAGTCATAGCATTTGTTCACCAAAGCAAGCATAGAGTGTAGAGTGGCACAGTGGTATCTCGTTCGCCTTGTGTCAAGTAAACCCGAGTTTGAACCTGGGTACAGGGGATTTTTCCTCTCACTTTGCACTAGGCCTCACAGTCTGAACGTGGAGTCTTTCGGATGAGACGATAAACCGAGGTCCCATGTGCCCATGCACTTAGCACACAATAAACCCAGTGGCAACGAAAAAAATGTTATTTGGTCAAAATTTACACCCCCTCCCTTTCCTTCCTCATCAGTCACAAAAATTGCATGCAAAAAAAAAAAACATTCTGGCTGCAACGCGCTCTCCAGGTGGGAGCAACCCAAATTTCACAGAGACGCCTCTGTGACTATAAAGTACTTAATACATATTACATAATACCTTAATACCAAATGGATCTCATTACCACTTTCATAGAGTTTGTATATACCGTATTTTACGGACTATAAGGCGATACTTTTTTCCTAGACTGAGACCCCTGCGCCTTATAATGTGACTGATAATATAGTAAAAAAACTATAACAAAATCTGAATTTTGTGTAAAAATTTGGGGGGTGCGCCTTGTAGTCTGTAAAATATGGTGCAGCCAAACATTATGTATTACAAGAGCAAGGTGTGTTTTTTAATAATCTTTTATGGTGATTTTAATCAGTTGATTCACCTGGCAGTGGTGTTACGCAGGAGGAAGGGCTTCAGAAGGGCAGAATGCCCCAGATAGGAGATGCAGGTCAGTTTCCGTGCACTGACCCGATCCTCGAAGCCAAAGAACCAGCCATCCCACAGTTCTGTTTCCTCATTCTGAAACACATGCACACTAAAATGAAACGGCTGTCTAATTTTGCTCGTCACAAAATGAAATACAGCAATGAAAAAATATTCAATGTCGTAATTTTAAGACTGACTTTTTTCAATTAGCAAATAATATATATATTCTTATCATCATAAATACCAGTGGTCGCAATTACCGATACATACCAGTAAAATACCGATTGTGAAAGAAGAATAACGGAGAACAAAATACAACTATCGATCCCCGGGACCGATAACGTTCTGCTGACATAGGCCTAGTATATGTCAGCTATACAGCTGTATGACAAAGTTCTTCTTTACTGTTTTAGTTTGTTTGTTAGTTAGTCTGTTATAGTCCCGTCAACAGCTATGGTTATCTCAGGACTGTCACCACATAAAAATCTACCACGCATAGCAAAACACAAATCCAAGAATCTTAACAACGTACAAAACCTGAAAACAAAAAATGTAGTACAATTCATAACATGACACTTCCATCATTATACCCTATAGCACATAAGTCCACACAGTGCTGGAAACGTGGAGCCACGCTACTCTCATTTATCGGATCCAGGTTAAAAAAAACAGTAAAAAAGGATAACAAATACATACTAGTACCGGTAAGCTAAAATACATAAAAAAGGCTATATAATCAAATATGCACTGCAGAATGGACAACACGTGCCCACTCAAGTGCGCAAGTATCACGTGTGGATGCCAGTGTACAATAAAAAAAACAACAACTGGCATGTCATAAATTGTAAAAAGGAAAAACGTGGAAGGGTTTTATAGAAAAAATGCAGGTGAATGGACCAATAAGGCAGAAAAAAGTAGACGCCAGAAAGCAAAAAGAAGAGAAAAGGCAGAGTCAAAGAGAGTGAAAGTTTTTTTGTTTGTTTTTAAATTACTGGCTTTGTTTGAACTACTGTATTCCTTTTGTGAGACTACAATCCATAAGAGAAAGAAAGCATTGCTTTAGACGTTTGCTTGATGATGATTGTGCACCTTTTGTCAGTGTTGGAAAAATGAGGGATATTACTGATTAAAATGTGTGTGTTTTTCAGAGCTTTGTTTTGGTCAGATTCATTTTCCTTTTTCAAATTTTTATTCATGATTCATTCACCCATCCATCCTCTCGTTTTGTTCTTTGTTTCTTTCCCTTTGTTATTCCTCATTCATATTCAATGTGTGTGTGTGTGTGTGTGTGTGTGTGTGTGTGTGTGTGTGTGTGTGTGTGTGTGTGTGTGTGTGTGTGTTTAACTCTGTGTGAGTGTATGTGTAATCTGTGTATGTGTGTGTGTGCACTCGCGCGTGTGCGCACATCATATTTAATGGCAAAATGAACATGTGGTGATTTCACTGGTCTTTGGCTTGGGACTCATTCTGACACAGGTCGTTGGGGGGGGGTAGTCACTGATCGGACTGGTTTTTAAAATATCTAGCGCAATCACCGATAAATTATACTAAGAGTTATCTTGGTTATACTATTATAGTAATTACTTATCACCTTACCTAGGAAAACAACATTCATGCCTTTAATTTGAATAGCTCCTGATTATCTTTACAGCCTGTCATCCGGATATGGCAAGTCTACGTTTACTACTTCACCTGTTCCTGGTTATAAACTGCAAGGTTCAAAACACATATTTTGTTTTGACAGTGTCCTAATTCTTTTCTTTCTTTTTTCTTTCAAGATTTGGTCACAACAGCAGGATATTACAGTGGAGTCCAACTATAACGAACTCGCTTTTAACGAAATTTCGCGATTAACGAACTGACTTCAATTTCCCGGCAAATGCCCTTCTATTTGTCACTTGCAAAGCGATGGGTATAACGAACAAAAAATCCTTTTGAAATAACGAACATCCGCTTTTTACGAACACATGTTCTATGCCCCAG